>CABFVX010000152.1:327585-384447 GCA_902151425.1 Timema shepardi | reverse complement strand
TTTTTTTATTTATATATATATATATATATATATATATATATATATATATATATTAATGTGTTGCTCTAGTAAGTTTGGTACGAAACCAACAACTCATTCTTCCTTAGGACGTCTCCTGCTGAGCGAACCTTGACTTACCAGGATCTGTAAGTGCGTAGACGTTGACCTTCAGACCAGCAGGATCACTGGACCATCTGCGACGATCATCTCAAACAAGCAGAACGATCGAGATCTGCACAGACAAAAAATATGCATATTCCATCAATGTCACGCTTCAAAACAAATACGTGACTTGCCGTGACCGAGTGAACTGTTATTTTATAGCTTGGATGGCGTTCAAACTTTGACCCAGTTTCTTTTTAGTTAGTTTACACGGTTTTAACACAAGAGCGATTTAATGACGGACTTTTTTTTTAGTACCGCGTCTTACTACCCTTTCGGATTATGTATTAATTACACTAATGGATTTTAAGGATTAGGAAAAATATATTTAGAGGAAGTGTACACGCATTTGCGTGGAGGAAGAGTAAAAAAAAACATTTAGGTAAAACTGCTCTCAGTACACCCGACCGAGATTCGAACTTGGATCTTCCTGTCATCAGCAGTCTAGTTCACTGCAAGAGTAGCGCGTTAGACTACGCGGTCACCGAAGCGGGTTAAGTTACAGTTCAATTTGTATAAGAAGAGCCTTTTAGAAAATACAAACTTTTTTTGTAGCTAACATTGATAACGTTTTACTATCTTATTAATGTTATTTTATAGGTATTGCTAATATATATCGAAAGTGCCAGCTGTAGATCACACGACTTGACGTATGGATACATAAAAGCAGATCTAGTAGCTTTTCTAACTATCAAATAAGGCTCTTCCTATGACAATTGGACTGTAGGTACATTCGTGATAGACGATGTTGTATACTAACGGTACAGTTTTGTCCATAGGAAAGAATTGAAGTGTTAACCCAATTTTTAGAGCAGTTCTACTCTTAGGTTCTAAAATATACTAGTGCGGGACTATTCCATGTATCATAAGTTGCACAGACAACCACCTAACTACTGTGATCGTACGTAGATCATGATTCTGTTACATATAATCAATTGTTGTGTTCTTTCGGACAATAGCATTGATTGGAAAGAGCAAAGATCGCGTCGACTTTTCCTTACTCCAGTTCGGTGTTGCAATCCATTGTCCACGTCGTCAGATCGATCAGCCGAACAATGCGTGGCGCAATAACCACAAAGTGTAAAGCCACTGCCATAAGCGCGATGCAATGGCTTACTATATGGAATCAGGTCGAACTTAAGGGCGCCGCCTACTTGAAGTGAAATATCTTCTCACCGCGATAATATGTTTTAAGAAAGTAGCAGCTCTGAAACTTCAAAACATCTCAAACAATCCTCAATTAAGATTGATGAAATAGCTAAGCGATTATAGATAATAATCCCTCCCGAGTAGAAGGTGACTGCGTTATCTGATAACTCGCGATCATAATTGATAAGCACGGTGAACTGGCGGTCTAGGGGTAAGGTGTCGGACTTCTGTGCTGTGGGTCCGGCGTTCAATCCTCGGTCCCGGCACAGATTTATCTGATTGCCAAACCCTTTCTTCACCTCTGACAAGACGTGTATTTATCAAAACTTGTGAATGTGTAGAGTGCTAAACCTACCCCGTGGTTCGGATTCCACGTTAAACTGTAGGTCCTCCATTTCATCTCACAATCACCCTACCATTACACATTAGTGTAAGTGCGTATAATTAATAAGCTCGTGTGTGACCAACGGCTTCCAAACGTCCATCACAGATTCTGCCTTAAGCTATTAGTGAAAAATTACGCTGAGCACGTGACGACTCCTAGATAGCTCGGTGGTTAGAGCATCGGCATACCAAGTCAAAGGTCCCAAGTTTGATTTGGTGTCCAAGTGACATTTTTCTATCAAAAGAATCTTCACTTAACTTAGAATGTTCTGTTATTATACCATTAATACCAATATGTTACTTTATTTGTTCGAGGAAGTCTAAATCTATAATTATAACCATTTAATTTAATCTCTGAACTGCGACATTTCACGTGAAACCGTGTTGAAAAATATCTAACTTGCACTTATATATATTTTTTTAACTATAAAACTTAAATTGTAAGATTTTTAATCCTATAAGAACATAATGATACCTTTCAACGCCACTTTGGCATGAGCCTTATTTTGAAATAACATTATTATTATTATTATTATTATTATTATTATTGCGTCTTACTACCCGTTCGGTTTTATACGCACTTACGCTAATGTGTAATGGTAGGGTGATTGTGAGATGAAATGAAGGACCTACAGTTTAACGTGGAATCCGAACCACTGCGGAGGCCTGGCATTCCCCACATTCACAAGTTGAAATAACAAACTACTTCTTAAATAACGCGGGTTTTCTAGAATACTGCGACGCGTCTAAGCGCTCCGGCAGACGGCCCCTTTAAAACGCGGGTACATTATTCCTACATCGTTCTCTCGGGATATATTAAGGAGGCCGGTGGCTATTTTCACTCGTCTGACCTATATTATCCCCTGGGCTCATTCGGGATTTTGGGCGACATTATTTTATCATAGCTTAAAACTTTTTTAAAAATCTTTATGACGAGTAATATTAACAGTTCTGGCTATCAGCTTTTTTTTAATCTCACTTCTCACTACACGTTTGGGCTATATATGATAATTACTCTAATGGGGAAGGACATATTTTAAAGTTAGTATACCAGCATTTTAGTGGAAGTAGAGTGGGAAACCATTTATAAAATACCCGGCTCTGTAGACCCAACTGGGATTGGAACTCCGATCTCCCCATCATCAGCAGACCAGCCTAACACGAGAGTGACGCTTTAACCGTTCAGCCACTGAAGCGGGTGATATTCTATATTTAAAATGACAGCTGTAGATCACGTGACTTGACGTATCACGTGTGACGGTTTGCCCGTGATGTTTCTAGTTGTCGAATAAGATAATAAAACTGGGCTGTAGCAATCATATCACTATTTTCAAAAGTCGTGAATGTAAGAGTTCTGAAAATCTACTCGATCAACTTTATCGTAGCCCGCATATATCGAGATCGTCTAGTCTGATTTGCCAGGGACAGGAAGGCCGGGTTTCGAATCCTAGCAGGGTGTAATTTCCTAAATAGTTTACCACTCTTATTACACGCAAATGCGAGTACATTTACCTAGAGAATTCTATATTCCTATCGCCTACCCCATTAATGCAATCATAATATGGATATCCCGGACGGGTAGTAAGACGCGGTTCATAAAAAAGCGAACTGTCCTGTGTTTATAACCTAGAGCTAGTGGGTGGTAGCAGGTGGGGTGAATTTGTACAGCTGTAACAAAATATTAGGCGGTTACCAGTGCGTAGTAGCGCTAGAGCGTGTGAAAAACATTTGTTTAGAAAGGCGCACTGAAAGGTGGATGGAGTTTGGACAAGACTGGCCGCGGGGAAAGTCGTGGAAGGAAGCGAGGCGAGTTCTAAATAATGTGGAATAATTACTAGGTTTGTGTTCGCGTTGCACCTCTCATGGAACACTGCAGGCGACAAGGCTGATAAATCTACACTTTCATGTCCGGAGCCGTTCCGGCCAGGAAGTCGTCCGGAAAGAGGTAAGCCGTGAGAACACTGCACGCGAATTGCAGAAAAACTAACCCATGCTCTGTTCGATAATCCTCTACTCTAAGGCCCGTCGCACATCGGACGCAGCAGAGGGGCAGGCGAGCCAGAGGAGATTCTGTGAATCACGTGTTCTTATGGCTTAACGCACATCGGACGTAGCAAAGGGGCAGGCGAGCCAGAGGATGATTCTGTGAATCACGCGTTCTTATGGCTTACCGCACATTGGACTAGCAGAGGGGCAGGCGAGCCAGAGGAGATTCTGTGAATCACCTATTCTTATGGCTTACCGCCCATTTTTGACAGCTTGAACTCTTCAACACTAGGATCGGGATCCTTTCATCATTCAGCAGTGACACTAGCGAGGCCCAGTGTTGAAGGACTCAAGCTGGCAAAAGGAGCGCAGCAAAATCCCCGTATAGTTGAGAGTTTGTTTCTTACTTGTCTGTGGCCGTGGGGAAAGGTTGTTACCGAACTGAATTACTTGAATGATAAAGTGTTTCTTGTCAGACAGACCCGTCATCGACCCTTTTTATGGGTCAAAATTAGTGACAAATGAGGGCTTAAATAGAAATGTGTTTTATGTAGAAGTTTGTCTTCATCCCACGCCATGTCAATTAAAACTAATGTACTGGAGGACTGGTTTCTAAATACGGTGCCTTACCATAAACCTCTTCCCGTGCTATGCCTTCCATCTGACTCTCATGTACCTGTGCTGAATCCAATGTACGGCGGGCCTAAGGCCTAAAACTGTGGAATAAAACTTCCAGGTCAAGTCTTGGATATTAAACTTACACTGAACTGGAAATAAACATCAAATAAATTGTCAGTGAATCTAGAAAGTGCACATGGTAATACATTTTTATAGGAAAAATAAAAAAAAGTTATAGAAAAGTGCACAAAATCATGCTTCAAAAAGCAAATGTTTAAGTTTTCATTGATAAAATTGTTTTATTAAAAATAAATTCTAGACCCACATGCTATTGGACTCGTAAAATTAAAGTAAAGTTGCGGTTAAATGCCTCAAGAATGGCCTTGGCCCTAATAAGGGGTTTAGGATTTATTTGACGACTTCCCGGAGTTCAGTAATAGAGATTAGTGACGCTACTTAGATATAATTTTCAGTTGTTAAATTTTCTCAGTGTTATTCGTCATAATTTTACATTTTAAAGCTATAGTTAGTATTTATATCATGACCAAGAAATCTTTCAACAAGAATATGTTACTGCTGACCAGCAAGTTGAGTAATAAACTGACGAGATGTTACATTTGGATCTTCACGATGTATGGAGCAGAAACTCGAACTCTTATTAAGATTGGAAAGAAATACTTGGAGATTTGAAAAGATCAGACAACTGAAGAAATTCTAGTAAGAGTGGGTGAGAAGATAATTTTGAATGTAATTCTTCGGTACAAATCAAGCTGGATTGGACACATCTTTAGGAGAAACTGTTTTCTGCACGACGTCATAGGAGAAAAGGTTGAGGCAAAGAGGAGCTTAGGAATAAAGAGGGTTCACTCATGGGAGGATTTGAGGTAAAGAAGAAAATTCCTGGAGCTGAGGAGGCAGAGGACAGAGCGCATTGGCGGTCTAAGTTTACTGACAAAAGGAATGGACCTGTCTTAAGACAGAACACATAATAATAATTTGTAATATTCTTTTGTACATTTAAATGTAGGCCTATGTATTTTGTCATGCAATCAATAAAACTAAAACTTAAAATACCTACTAACAGGTTCACTTTATTCTACAATTCATGTGTGCCCTGTGAGAAAACGAGGACTAAAATCAGCACCAGGTTTTATTATCTTTATTATTTAATGATATCACGCACCTTTACAATTTGAACCTTAATACGTGTATCTAAAGAGGATATCACAAGGAAGAAAGCACATCAGTAATCGCCTGAAAAGAGGATGAAACCAACACTGCAATTGACCAGGACCTTCTGAGCTAAAGTAAGGCGTGTTAACCACTAGCCTAGGCTTGGTTTACTATGTATTTGTCTGAAAGCAAATTTGCACACACATTTAATAAACCATGGTCTCTTTCATTTAATACTCCTACCCACTAATTCACTCTCAATTTCACACACAATATTTATGGTATATTCCCTCTATGGGATAAGAGCCAGGAACTTCTGAACGATTTTTTTCTTCTGATTAATTAATTTAAATACATTAGCAGGTTGAACATACTGTATTTTAATAAAATATGTCCGATGGTATTATAGTCTAACTCTAAGGCATCACTTTCGTAATAGACTGGATTGCCACTGATGGGAAGATCCAATCGAATCCATCTCGGGCGTATTGAGGGTAATTTTTTCCTAAATGGTTTTCCACTCTTCTCCGTCACAAATAAGGACACACTTCCTCCAAATGTAACCCCTAACACTTTAGTGCACTTACAGTAGTCCCATGGCTTCTTTGGTGTTGACTGACAGCTTTGAAAAGTTACCAGACCAAATTATGTATCCCTACGCCGAGCCATATGATCTGCAAAAACATGTGCTTAGCAGCTGTCACTTCTAACGGTCAAAATTTAGGTATATACCTAAATGTTGACTGTCAGAAGTCAGCTGTGAGTTGTCAGTCAGCACCAAAGAAGCCATGGGGCTGCTGTAGTAAATATGCATATAACACGAACGGGTAATAAGACACGCTGAAAAAAAGGCAGATCCAATAAGGCTGAATGCTAATTAGGCAAACTGATGTTCTTCCCTGCTCGCAATATTGCATACTCATCAGGCGTTCTTAAGAAGACTATACATTATAATTCCGCCAATATTCTGAAAGCTATTTTATATTATTAATATTATTATTATTGCGGTTTCTGTGATAGGTTAGTTCGAGATGGAGCGGGTTATCAGCCCACACACCTATTTTTCATACCAATATATATTTGTTAGTTTAGTGGTATTTGTATTGCATTCTTGCCGGAGCGTGTGTGAGGCGAACCATTCTCTGACTTAACTTACTGCGAGGTGTGAAACCAATTTTAGAAACCGGATGTCTTGATTTGTGTATCCCGACAATTAAAATGTATAGATAGTATAGCCAACTATACCAAGATAAATGTTTTTATTCAAAATAACACATTTTTCTACCCTAAGTTAAAAAAATCAGTTTGAAAATTTTATTATTATTATAGTACTTGAAATACGTGTTTGGAAATGAAGCGGTGAGTACCGTAAAAAGGTTTAAAATCACTGATATACTGGGGCGTAGAAAGGCTGGACGCTGATTTTGACACCAGACTACCACCAACATAACCAACCTTTCCCCCAAGATGTATTGGTCATTGGTTGACTAACCACTAAGAATTTATTTTCCCAGGTTATACCATATGGAATAGCTCTAGCTTTCAGCTGAATGGCTTAAACTGAAATAATATCTAGTGACGATTTATTGTATTCATTTACACTTAATATTATACTATGGAGTGCCCAATCCACCTGTTTACATTCCTTCTAATCGAATCAACGGTGCCCAATCCATCAATCGGCACCATTTCCAGATCTAGTGAAAACCAAATTATAATATTAATTTTTCTTGAGCGATAAAAATCCTTAGCACAATTTCCTTCGGAGGGGAAGTAAATCCGTCTGTCCCATATCGATTGTGGCCTGTAAGAGAACCCTGGAAGGTATGTGAAAATACCTTTTCCCGCCAAAATTGGTAGGCCCTTTCACTCTCGCTCATAGAAATTCTCGTGTGCTGATATAATTAGACGGGTCAGAAAGATCACGTTAAATACTTCAAATAAATAAATAAAATTAATGGAAAACGAATATCTCTTGTTCTCAATATTATTGTTTACTGAGGTTGATGTGACCACGACTTCAACAGAGTATTTGATTCTACGAACACACACGACACGCTAGTGCAGCCTCCATTCATTTGTCGTAGGTTTGTAAGAGTTAGGCCTCCTAACAAGCTAATGAGGCTTTGGGTAGGCCACCACCCAGTTTGTCATTGTTCTAAAGGAGGTGTCGAAGGCCGGCCGTGGACCGCGCGCGCGTGTGTGTGTGTGTGTCGTGCTATGAATGTTGTCAATGTCTCATTAGCACCATTAGGGCTAAGAGTCCGTTAACTGAGACTCTTTCTTGACAATATCCCTAAACGGGAAGGGCAGTGAGCATATTGATCAACCCTAGACAAGGACGTTTTGACGGGTGAGGGGGGATTTATTGACACGCCCAAAGAAAGAATGAAGAACACTTGTGATTTTTTTTAAATTGGTGAAACGGTTTCACTGGTCTCAAATTCCAATGTAAAAAAAAAAAATCTAACACAGTAAATCACACTACACTGCTACAGTAGCCCCGTGACTTCTTTGGTGCTGACTGACGGCTCACAGCTAACAGCTTTGAAAAGTTACCAGACCAAATTACGTATCCCTACGCTGAACCATATGATCTGCAAAAACATGGGTTTAGCAGCTGTCACTTCTGACAATCAAAATTTAGATGTATACTTAAATATTGACTGTCAGCTGTCAGTCAGCACCAAAGAAGCCATGGGGCTACTGTACATCTGTTTAGATCTTTAGTCCAAATTTCGTGGGAAGAGCCTGTAGAAAATACAACCTCTTTTTGTGGTCAACATTGATAATATTTTATTATTAGTGTTATTTTATAGGTATTGATAATGAGAATATTTTTTCTAAGTGGCTTTCAACACTCTCTTCACGCAAATTCGGGTACAATTCATATAAATTCAACCTTACCCATGCTTAACATATTCACATAATTGGTATCTATGCGTATAGCGCGGACGAATAGTAAGACGTGGTGCAAAATTAATAAAATAAATCTAACCCGAGTGAAAAGAAACGCTCAATTCAAACATAAACTGTTTTTATATCAAATTCACAAATATGTTATATTTTATTTTATTTATTTCAATGATTCATTACGGATGGTACTAAATGTTAAATGTAATAACTACATAATACTGTGATTTATGATATTGTTCGCCTAAAACAATCATAAACCTTTGTTTTTACGCCCCTCATTTTCATAACAACTATATGCAGAAGAGATCTCAGCGCCATCTCATATTGCGGCAAACTATGGAAATAAGAAGCTTCAAAGTCTGATAAACTTTTACACACCAAGTAGTGAGGCGTGTCACAAGGGCGTATTTAACTAAGCTCCCCTAAACTTACTTATGCTACGGGGCCTGGATTCACTAAAGGGAGCAAATAGTTGCGCCGGGGCAGATTTGCTCCCTTTAGTGAATCCAGGCCCAGCATAATAACAGTGGGCGCTGACATGCTATAGCCATGGTCGTTGGACTATCACCCCTGAGTGTCCTCAGGAGACCTGTGTTCGATTCCCGTGAGAGTATTCTAAATGACATGAGAAGCACACAAGTTCCTTAAGCTCTCGGATTCCTCTTAATAAGTCCCAGGAACCAGTAGCCCCGGCGTGTGAAGAGCCTGTAATACATCAATACAAATAACTAATGTAACTAAACCCGCGTCGGCGGCCACATGGTCTAAGGCGTCACTCTCTCAATATACTAAACTGGAGATAACGGGAAGATCAGTTTTCGGATCTCGGACGGGTGTAATGAGAGTGGTTTTTTTTTGCTAAATGGTTTTCCACTCTCCCTCCACGCAATTACGGTTACACTTCTTCATTGCACCTTCTTAATCATTAACCCATTTGTGTAATTAGTAGTCAATTCGCTATAGAAGTAGAGATAACTGACAGCTAGCAGAAAATGTAAAAATGGTTAAAATAAAAACAAATTGTTGCGAGAGTTTTTTTCTGCCAAAAGTGACAACAAATTAATATGTGATCTTGCAGATCATGTGGTTTGGCGAAAGAATACATTATACAGTAGCCCCATGGCTTCTTTGGTGCTTACTGACAGCTGACTTCTCACAGTCAACATTTAGGTATATACCTACATTTTGACTCTCAGAAGCGACAGTTGGTAAACACATGTTTTTTCAGATCATATGGTTCGGCGTAGGGATATATAATTTTGTCTGGTAACTTTTCAAAGCCGTCAGCTGTCAGTCAGCACCAAAGAAGCCATGGGGCTACTGTAGTATATCTAATAACCTTTGCTAGCTGTCAGTTACCCCCACCCCCGTCCCCCTATCTTGGGTTTCTTCTGTTGATTCTTTCTTATTCTGATATTATTGAATTGAATCGCCAATTATTAGAGAATGGTATTAGTGAATGGACTGTTTTATACACTCGCGTGATAGCCCGAACGGGTAGTAAGACGCGGTGCTAATATAGCAACAAAACAATATCTACGGTACGGCATCAATTCGTCGCTTGTTCATATCTCTCTCTTTATGAGATTATATCATATTTTTTTTATTTTTTATTTTTTTGAGACATTCTCTTTGTTCGTTGCGACATTACTTCTTCTCACGCCGCGCACCCAAACTAATTATAAAACACTTTGACGATTCGTAATGTGTATTTTGTATGCATGTAACGTTCTGTCGTTCATCGATTTTAATGAAGGAAAGAGCAATGGTAAGAACTTTCACGGAAATAAACATAACATAGAAGGCGCTCTTCCCTCCTTCCCTCCCCCATTTCTGTTGCGCTCGAGAAGTGTTGAGACATAACCTTTATTAAAATGTTGTAAGCTTTATTTTTATTCAATACCCCAGTGGGAAATAAAAATTTAAGAGAATGGCGCTGGAAATGTGGAAATATTGCAATTTTGTATCTTTACCTTAAAAAAAACAATCAAATATAAAATACCGTGGCTATTAACGACTTTAGTTTGCTTCGGTGGTCGAATGGTCTAAGGTGTCACTAACACAATGCACTAAACTGCCTGTGATGGGGAGATCAGGTATCCTAAGGGTGGTTTTTACTAGGCGGTTTTCATCTCTTCCTCCACAGAAATGCTGGTACATTTACTCTAAATTCAACCTCACTCATCCCCCAACACATTAGCGTAACTAGTACATATGAATACAACCCGAACGGATAGTAAAAAAATGCTATTAAATAATTAACCTAAGAGGGCAGGATGAGAAAGGTAGTTTACAGAAAACGCACCCGCATTAATGAGGCAGTCGGATGAAAATGTATTATGAGAAAATGTCCCTACCAGCGTATTAGGTCTCAGGGTACCGGTAACTGGGAGATCAAGGCTCGAATTTCAGCCGGGTTCATCGAGTCTGTCCCCCCTCCCCCTCACACACAATTGGTTGTGTGTTTAAATGTTATCTTAACGCTAATTCGAGTGAATTTCCTCTAAATTACCATCCCGACCTATGCCCTTTGATGTTGATCGTACTAATAAATAGACATGCGCTCTGTGGAGATTCGAACCCCAATCGTTCCGTCAACAACTATTTAAGCCACCTGGCTATCACTTCAGTCTATAGTTTTTCGGTACACCTGTTTTCCAAATTTATGTTACTGTGTGCAGGCTTAGAGGGTACACCAAAACAAATAACCTCCATACTCTCACATTATAACACATAGTAGCTCCATGGCTTCTTTGGTGCTGACTGACAGCTCACAGCTGACTTCTGACAGTCAACATCTAGGTATATACCTAAATTTTGACCGTCAGAAGTGACAGCTGCTAAACACATGTTTTTGCAGATCATATAGTTCGGCGTAGAGATACATAATTTGATCTGGTAACTTTTCAAAGCTGTCAGCTGTGAGCTGTCAGTCAGCACCAAAGAAGCCATGGAGCTACTGTAGTTTATGTTAACATTACTTTATCTAACCAACTTAACATTAAACTGTTACGATATTTTTGATAGCTAATCTACTATAAAGTATTGAGCTAATAATATTTAAATAAGACAAAATGTTTCAAACTATTGCGATTTTATCTATCTGGTTTAGTAATCGTCTACTCAAATGTTTCACAACTATTAAAATCACAGAACTCTTAGATGCCATTTATAGTATCCTAATAATATTTGTAAACAAATCCTATTATTTTCCATTCAATATCCAAACAAAATTAATTTGAAAAGATTGATTAAAAAACTTGTCTAAAATAAGTACTCCTCTTTAACAAAATGGGGACGCCGATAACGGTACCAGTCTCATATTATCTCTTTGGCCAGTGAACGGGAAGAATAGGGTTTGAAGCCCGGTTCGGTGCACTGGCTGAGGTGGTTTATCCTAAATGGTTTCCCACTACCACTCCAGGATAATGTAGGCACACTTCCTTTAAATTCAAATCTACCCGTCCCTACCTTGTTAACCAGTGTACAGCAGCCCCATGGCTTCTTTGGTGCTGACTGACAGCTTTGAAAAGTTACCAGACCAAATTATGTATCCCTACGCCGAGCCATATGATCTACAAAAACATGTGTTTAGCTGCTGTCACTTCTGACGGTCACAATTTAGGTGTATACCTAAATGTTGATTGTTAGAAGTCAGCTGTGAGCTGTCAGTCAGCACTAAAGAAGCCATGGGGCTACTGTAACTATGAATAATTAAAGCCCAACTATACGAATAATCTGGACTGGTGGTTAGACGCAGTGAATGAAACACGTTATCTTTGATTAAACTTGAAAAACAATTGTATATTAATTTCTTACAAGTAGGTTTAACATAAATCAAGCGAAATCTAACGCAAATGGGAAAGGAAAAAATATGTTTTAATTTACTTAGTAAAAGGCTTGTTTTGATCAACCAATTTGGTCGACACCATTTAAATGCGGAATAAATCGCATACGTTTTTAACTATAAATATGTTATAAAATTAACCCTTTCACAAACAAAAGAATCAATGTGGGTAGGAATAATGTTTTTTAGTGTGTGTGTCGTCATCTGAAATATGCTCTTCGTATGAAGCCAGATTATTTAAGTACTGGCATTTAGCCACACACACACACACACACACATAGTCGGACGGTCATCGGTTGTACGCTTTAAGTACCTACTTCCGGCAGGAAGTTCACCATCCTCTTTGTTTGTCATTTGTTTTTGTTCTATAAAATTGTAAATAATCCTATGCTGTGTTTAACACGATCTGAATGTCAAATAAAACACGATTTGTTTAATTTGCTACATTATAATATAAAAGCAAGCAATTACTAGATGGTGTGGTCTTTCTTCGTTATCATTAGTATCTTATTTTGATTACAACAACCCGTAAATAATATATTTAGCGTAATTAATTCACAATTGATTATTCTTACCTCTGCACCAATGTCACTATCTTCATCACACACTCTCAGTAATACAAATTAAAAATAGTGTTCCATTATGAAGTTTTTAAAACAAACTACACACGTTTATTAGAAGATTATTTATTCATTGTTGATCACTTACACTAGCTTTTGTTTTAAATGTTTGAATAACAATCGTGAGAACAGTATTAGATTTGAATTCGCGCCGCGGGTAGTGCTAGCTTCGCTCCTGTGCAACTACAACGCGCGAGGCGGTGTACTTGTGCACTGCACGTAAAGTGTGTTACTAGTGTTTTTTGAAGCAGAACAATGTCTGTTGCTATAGTACGCCAGAGTAACGGCTTAGCAGAGAGAAGACGAGGGGAGAAACGGTTGGTTGGAATGGAGGGGGGTATCGGTGGGAGAGGAAAGAGGATATAAAAACTCACACCTGGGATATTTGTATGATGGAAATTATTCTCAAGAGAGTGGAAGTGTTGTTGGAACTTTATAAAGGAGGGGAAATATTTAAGTTAATGTCCGAGGACGTTAGATGTCAAGGTGTTCAAGATTCACTTCACAACCATTACTCTTTATTAAAGTGAAACCTACAGTTCAGAACGTTTGGAACTCATAAATTACTAGCCATACATAAATACTGATTTACAATGTATCTACTTATAACTACGAGCATTCGGTCCGCAGCAATGTCAGAGCGTGTTTCTAAAGTCACCCCAATATAAAAACAATTTTTCCCCCCAATAATGGGAGGGGGGGGGGGAAGGTCTTAAATATCTATTTCTTAAAATACATATTTTCTTAGAAGTATATTTTTAGTACCGCATCTTATTACCTGTTAGGCCTATAGGCACACGTTCTAATTACCAAATCTGTTAGGAATGAAGGTTGAATTTAAAGGAAATGTACCCGCGTTTACGTGGAGAAAAAACGAGAGTAGGAAACTATTTAGGGAAAATCACCCTCAATAAAACCGATCAGGATCAAAACTTGATCTCTCCATCATCGGCAGTATAATCTATTGCGAGAGTGGCGCCTTAGATCATGCATCCACCGAAGCGGTTCTTAAATATATTTATATTCTTTTTTTTTTACTTTATTCATAAAAATTATTGAATAGTATTTGAAATAAATAATTCAAATTTTTAAATAAATTAACTTGACAACTTACAAGCATGTAAATATTTAATTTTGATTCGCTTTTTATGAAGTCCAGTATTAAATGAAGTATATCTAAGCTGTGACAGTTACCTGTGACTGCGGCTGGAGTCGTACGGCTATGGCCGCAACAGACCATGGCGACACTAACGCTTCTTTCCTTCTCTGTGGCCTAGGTATACTGAAGGTTCAAACTTCTCAAATTAGGTTTGGTGCTAAATGTATTGTCCTAAGATAAATTAAGTTAACTATGTTAGTAGTCCGACATCTTATCTCATTCAGTAGCGTGTCTGTCTACTGAGTTAAGGGTCCCGGGATCGATTCTTTGCTAGGCCGAAAAACTTATCATCGAAGAAATGGAGGTTTCCCCTTTCACAGTGATGAATTAACGGTTGAGGGCTGGATGTTGGGTATGTTCTATATTTAGGTTAGTTTATAAATCGTGTGCTTATTTAACCAGTCGGTTTAGAAAGTGGACGTTAAATATATCAACTAAATGAAAAAAACAAAATTATGTTAGTATTAGGATAACATAGTCTTGTTCTAATACTGTGCACATTTAATACCAAATTTTCATAAAGAAGGACCTTATATAACGGTTATAAAAGTTAAATTCAAATTTTCATCAAAAGGGGCTTGTTTTCTGACAGCTACAGTAGCCCCATGGCTTCTTTGGCGCTGACTGACAGCTCACAGCTAACAGCTTTGAAAAGTTACCAGACCAAATTATGTATCCCTACGCTGAACCATATGATCTGCAAAAACATGTGTTTAGCAGCTGTCACTTCTGACAGTCAAAATTTAGGTACATACCTAAATGTTGACTGTCAGAAGTCAGCTGTGAGCTATCAGTCGGCACCAAAGAAGCCACGGGGCTACTGTAGTAAAGTTAACGGATAAACTTTCACGTATTTATACGTCAAGTCATATTATGATCTGCAGCTATTTGATATATTATTATCAATAACCTACCTTTAAAACATTAATAAATTCATAAAATGTTTTTAATTTTAGGCAGCAAAAAATGTGTTTGTGTTTTCTTAAAGTGTTTTTCTACCAAAAACTTACAATACTTAGTGTTTTTTTTTCTAGGAAAATAATATTTTATTGCTGCTAAATGTTTGCGGCCTTGCATACATGTTGTTTAAAAGTTTGCTGAATTGAGGCAACGATTGCATCAAGCAGCCATTCGAAACCTATGTTATCTTAAAACACGAGTAGCTTATATCTTTGAATGCAGTAGCCATGGAGTCACGACATCTATTGGCCAGACAGTTTAAACTCATGCTCTTTGCTCTCCGAGAAAATGGGCGCAGCCGAGACACGAGAAGGAACACACAAAAAATAAGTCGTACCACCCAGACTATAAGAATAACTATTTTAACGAGGAAAAACTCGTTTCTTTTCTTCTAAACTTTCACATTTCTTTGTCCTGTTTCAGAGAGTGGTATTACACTCTATATAGTAACCATCGAGAGCCAGAGATAAACGGCTCAATGCTCCAAATAAAATTGACATTTCATAAAACTACATCTGAAAAAAAAAAATAGTCAAAAACATCCATGTTCACTTTTTTATTTTATTGACCCGAGCTTCTAAAAAAAGGTTATTTAGAATAGCGAGCACCATAATTGTAGCTTTTCACATGACACTTAAGTCACTAACGATTAAAGTTGGGGTGGGGGTGGGGTGTAGGGGAAGGCGAGAAAAGTTCAGTGTTTGTCTAGTTTTCACATAAAAACTTTTTTTTTGTCAAAATAAAACAACTATTGCTTCAGTACAAACACAGAGTTTAATTTTATTCACATGGTGCTATCAATAGTTCTTGAATATCTGTCAAGTCTGTTACGGAGTTTAATTAAAACTTTATCTCTTCATTACATTTTTTGGGTTCATATAATACCTTTAATATTACTCCCGGATACTGTGAGGGCCACGTTTCGAGTGAGCACGGGCCACATTTGGCCCGTGGGCTACTAGTTGAACCACAATGGTCTAAGTATCTCTAAGGCATCACGCTCGTAATTGACAGGGAGATCAGGGTTGGAATTCTGGTCGGGTGTACTCAGGTGTTTCCCCCCCTTACATTGTTTCTCCCTCTACTCAAATTTGGGTACACTTTCTCAAATTCTAACTACCTCACAACCTTACCCATCTCTGTAAATATGTGGGAGACGGGTAGTAAGACGCGGTGCTAATAATAATAATAATAATAATGATAGAGTAAAACTAATCTCAGTTTCCTAAATCGTAACCGCTACCTATTTATTCAAGGAGCTCCTCATTTGTCCTAAAGAGGCTGAGTCTGGCTACGTTCAAGCCCCATTACTTCATAAAGAAAGAAAAAATCTGGAAAGCTCCGGGGATTGAACGCTGACCACTAGACTACAGAAGCAGCTTAGAACAACTCGATCGCGGGCTCCAACCAGGAAGTTTTATAAAGAAAAGTGTTATCAATACTGACCAACAACATTTTTTTTTACATGTATTACTTTTTTACTTTGTGGCCTGTGTCAGTTTTTCATTCAAACCATAGATTTTCCACTACCGGCTTGTTAGGACTGTCGTAGTTTCACACGACTTAAAATCTAACTTAGGGCAGACACAACATCCAGTCCCCGGCCGTTAATTCATCACTGAAAAAGGGTATATCCACCTTTCACCAATTATACATTTTTCAGTCAAGCCAGGAATCGAACCCGGGACTCTTAGCTCAGTAGACAGACACGCTACCGACTGAGTTAAGGTGACGAATATATAAATATTGTATTTTATAAAAGTTCCCTCTTAACAGAATACTACCATAATGATAACATGAACTACAGACTGTAACCATATTATATTACAATTTGTAAACATTTAGAATTAATCCCCCCATGATTTGGATACACAAACAATCTCGTTGGTTTGAAAGCTCGTCTTGCTGCAACATTCTGGAATGTGGTCAGTGAGAATATTGGTTTCTAATAGGGCCATTGTTTGACTATGCTGATCAAGATTGTAATCAGCAGTAGCAGTGAATTGTAGGTTGACTGAGTAAAGTGGGGCGCTATATCGACAAGTTCACAGTCATTGTGTAACGGAGCCCGCACTTTGTTATTAATCACGTTAGGTCAACAACGCGTCGTGGTGACTATACAGTCCAATGTTCATGGGAAGGGTCTGTTAGAAAACATAATACTCGTATTTTGCGGCCAAAATTGATAAATTTCTTACTAAATTATTAGTGTTATTTTATGGATATTGATAACATCTATCAAAAAGGACGTCTGCATATTACTTGACGTATAGGGTGGAGGGGAAACAATTGTACGATCCATCCCGAGGAAAGTGATGGACAACGTTCTGAGGTTTGTCTGACATTCATTAGAGCTCACCAGAAGGACATTAGCTTCTAAAAGTGAAAAAGTGTAGTAAGTAGTTGGCTTTTATTTAGCTAGTGAATATTTTCATTTTCAAGTTAATACTCCTGTAATTGTTTCTGCCCCACTCTGTATGAACACGTGAAATTAGATCTAGTAACTTTTCTATCTGTCGGTTAAGGCTCTTCCTATGAACATTGGATCGAAGCAGTATTTTAAACAAATACAAACTTGTCAGACGCACAAACTATCAACTGACACTAGTTTGTACAAACACAACCTTGTCAGACCCACAAACTGTCTACTGACAACTAGTTTGTACAAATATAACCTTGTCATAGGCACAAACTGTCTACTGACAACTAGTTTGTACAAACATAACCTTGTCAGAGGCACAAACTGTCTACTGACAACTAGTTTGTACAAACACAACCTTGTCAGAGGCACAAACTGTCTACTTGACAACTAGTTTGTACAAATATAACCTTGTCAGAGGCACAAACTGTCTACTGACAACTAGTTTGTACAAATATAACCTTGTCAGACCCACAAACTGTCTACTGACAACTAGTTTGTACAAACATAACCTTGTCAGAGGCACAAACTGACTCATGAGAAGTGTTCCCAGCCTGAGAGCAAGTGGAGGTAAAAGGTACCGATGACGATTGTGACGCAATGCTGGCTAGTATAATCCCTGGGTCGTGACCCTTAGGGGAGCGGGGGAGGAAGAGGAGTAGGAGGGGAACTAACTTCGAGGGACTACGCCCCCTTGGCCTCGAACAACAAGGCGTTGGATTTTTTGACAACACCCAAAACATAATACTCACCTACTGACTATTTAGGACTGTATGTCAGAAGAAAACTAGAATTATTTTTTTTATCACCGCGTCTTACTACCTGTTCAGGTTGTACGCATATCTAGTGATTATTCTAATGTAGTAAGGATGAGGAAGGAAGCATTTTAGAGGTTATCTATCCATATTTGAGTGGAAGGAGAATGGTTAGCCATTTTAGGGAAAAAAATCACCCTTAAAAGAACCGACCGGGATTCGAACTCCGATCTTCCCGTCATCAGCCGGCCAGTCTAACACGAGAATGAAACCTTAGACTAGTGGTCAGATGATGACGGACCTCAGATACATTCTTAAGGACCGTGACGAGATAGCGATAAACAGAAGACATTATGCTATCTCGGTGGTGGGTGGATAGTAGACACGGAAGGCCAGCAATAATAAATAAGTTGAATCACTATAAGGAAAGAAAATCACGTTTTTGAGTTAGTTTAGTCCTATAGGGCTTGAACTTGAGTCACTGCTGAATTTTTGCTGGACCGCGGAATTATGTCGAGTTTTTAAAGCGGACCCCCGTCAAAAATAATTGGGGACCCTTACATTAGATCGTTCGACCACTGACGTGGGTAAGGAAAATAAACATATATTTAATTTTCTCAATTAGTAAAAGAACCTAGGAAGATGTGTAAAAATACCTTTCTCAGCGAAATTGGTGAGCCCTTTCTTTCTCGCTCATAGACATTTTCGTGTTCTGATATAATTAATCGGCTGTTCCAGAAAGTGCACGTTAAATACCTCATAAATAGAATAATAATAATATTTAGCACCACGTCTTACTACCCGTTCTGGTAGTACTAATTACTCTAATGGATTAGGAATTGGGAAGGTTGAATTAGAGGAAGTGAACCCGCATTCGCGTGGAGGGAGAGTGGTAAACCATTTAGNTTAGGGCCCCCCCCCCCCAGTTCACCCGACCAAGATTCGAACCTCTCGATCTCCCCGTCCTCAGCAGTCGAGCTCAACACGACAAGCGCGTTAGCCAACTACGCCACCGAGGCGGGTCATAAATAGAAGAAAAAAACCCTTAGGAATGGATATCTCTGACACCTAGAAAACATTACTACAACTACTTTCACGCGATCATTCCTCGTGAGATTTTTGCTTTAACTTTTGATATATATTATCAATAACTATCATATATAACATTAATTTATAGTAAAATGTTATCAATGTTAAACGCAAAAAAAAAAAAGTATTTTCATATTTTACTAAAGAATCTTCGTATTAAAATTGAACTGTAGATTGATTCTAATAGCTACAGTATATGTTTACATGTAACTTGTATGTGAATGGACTGTACTAGTTTTACGTTCCTCTGCTTTCGTTACCAATAGCAACGGAGCCTGCTGCCCCTAGTAACCGTCGGTTGGGCAGCTCCGCACAGCACGCGATAATGGTTTCGTATTAATAACTTTCTATCAGTGTTGGGCTTTAGGACTTATGTTTATATAATAGAGCAAACCCTTCCTTCACCTCTGACAAGACATCTTGTGAATGTGAGGAATGCCAGGTCTCCACCGTGGTTCGGATTCCACGTTAAACTGTAGATCCTTCATCTCATATCACAATCACCCTACCATTACACATTAGCGTAAGTGCGTATAACCCGAACGGGTAGTAAGACGCGGTGCTAATAATAATAATAATAATAATAATAATAATAGAGTGATTTGTGTTTTTCCTTCGTGCCTCTTGCTTAAAACTGTCCTGTATATAAGGCTGTTTTTTCAAATAATAAAGGACATGGCTATCAGATAGCCATATAGTTATTCTACAGTTCAATTTTCATAGGAAGGACGTTGTCTGACAGATAAAAAAGTTACTCGGTCGGTTTTAACGTATTCATACGTCAAGTCATGTTATCAGCAGCTGCCACTTTTGATAGATAATATCAACCTCTAATATATATATTTACACAGAAGGATATGGCTAATTCGACATTGGTTAGTTCGAAAAATTGAATGGTTCTAACCCACCATGTGTCCCCATGAAGTTAATAATTAAATCAATGGTAAAAAAAAATATTTGATTTAAATTTCAGAAGAAAACATTTGGATAGTTCGAAGCCAATAATAATTAATAATTTTTTCGAGTTTGTACTCATTTCAAACGTTACTTGACGATCTTTATTAAATCACGCTATAGAATGACCTGGTGGTCTAGGGGTAAGGTGTCGGACTGCTGTGCTGAGGTAAGGGGTTCAATCCTCGGTACCAGCACAGATTTATCTGATTACCAAACCCTTCCTTCACTTCTGACAAGACGTGTATTAATCACAACTTGTGAATGTGGGGAATGCCAGTCCACGTTAAACTGTAGGTCCTCCATTTCATCTCATAATCACCCTACCATTACACATTAGCGTAGGTGCGTACAACCCGAACGGGTAGTAAGACGCGGTGCTAATAATAATAATAATAATATAAATAACAATAATAATAAATCACGCTATATGCCAAGAATGTCAAATAACGCTAAAGCTAGTAAAGCATAGTAAAAGAGAAAATTGACTGGATCCAAACCATACGTAAAGTAAAACATTTTTAATGTAATCACTGAACTTGAAGAGTCTGTTTATTACGTCAATCAAACCCTTCCTTCACCTCTGACAAGACATCTTGTGAATGTGAGGAATGCCAGGTCTCCACCGTGGTTCGGATTCCACGTTAAACTGTAGGTCCTCCATTTCATCTCACAATCACCCTACCATTACACATTAGCGTAAGTGCGTTTAACCCGAACGGGTAGTAAGACGCGGTGCTAATAATAATAATATTACGCCAATATCAGAAAACTAAAACAAACTAAGATTAATAATTTTTTCATCGTAATGTCATTTAAAAAACTGATTTAAGTCTGCAATTTTACTATGAGAGTGTATGTATTTTAATTTTTTCTTGTTTTTTTTCATTGATGCATATTATATTGTATATGTGTGTTTTATATAGCATATATTATAACATGTGTGTTTATATGTAGCATATTTTGAAGTTATTGATTTATTGTGTACCAGCTGCTTCGATACTCATAAAAATGGTTTAATTCAAATTTGGGTACTTTGAATTATTTTAGATATCCGTTGGCTTACTGATTCAAATTTTCTAATGTATATTCTCTTAGATTGTGCCATCAGGGTTGGTCTGTTAGATATTCCTGGTCTTCTATTGTTGGTGGTGGATATGTAACTGTCTTATAAGGTTGGTACCCCATATACAGTAGCCCAACGGGTTCTTTGGTGCTGACTGACAGCTGACGGCTTTGAAAAGTTACCAGACCAAATTACGTATCCCTACGCTGAACCGGATGATCTGCAATAACATGTGTTTAGCAGCTGTCACTTTTGACAATCCAAATTTAGGTATATACCTAAATTATGACTGTCAGAAGTCAGCTGTGAGTTGCCAGTCAGCACCAAAGAAGCCATGGGGCTACTGTAGGTGCGGTTATTTCTCCCCATGATGTGATGATAATGATGATGATTATTTTATGGTGCCAGTATAAGTATTGAACCTTACTTAAGCCTACTTAACTAGACCATGGTAACCATTGGAACAATTCTACTTCGGGAAAAATACCTATGTTACCTTCGGGAATCGAAACTGGGACCTCTAAATTAGTGGCAAGGATTGCCTAGACCAAGATGCTGGCTAAAATAACATTAATAATAAGGTGAAATGTTACCTTTTTTTATATCAAAACAAATGTGTTTGTATTAGCTTAAATATTTCCTCCTACTAAAATATTACTGTATGTATTTAAACACGGTTGGTTTAGTGTTGAACATATACGAGAATTTATAGCAATAAAAATAGTTAGAAAATTTCAGTATCATAGCCACGGGGAAGTGGAGAAGAATTAAGGTGCGGCCGAAGGGAGCGCAAGTAATTTAACAGTTTTTATACGATTACATTTTTTTAAGCCAAAATAAATCAATTATTTCTCCAGTAGCAACATATAGTTTATTTTTCTGCACATACTAATATCAACAGCTCTTGAATATCTCTCAAGAGTGTCCTGAAATTTTGTCAAAACTTTTTAAATAAAGATAAAAATGTTTGACAAAATTCCAGGACAACTTTGACAGATATTTAAGACCTGTTGATATTAGTATGTGAAGAAAAATAAACTTTATGTTGCTACTGGAGAAATAATTGATTTATTTTGGCAAAAAAAAAAAGCAATTCTATAAAAACTTTAAAAATACTTGCGTTCCCTTCGGCTGCACCTTAAAGGGGAGGGGGTGGCTTGAGGCCTTTTCCCATAATTTTATTATGCCTCAAGATCTGCGCAGATCTGCAGATTTGCGACTAAATTTTACTGCCACCTTGAACTTGATAATATCGTTATTACTATTATTATTAATTACTTCTAAAAGTTATTTATTAAGTGTTTTACAAAAAAAAATTAGTAATGATAAGAGATTTTTTATTATTTTATTGTTTTTATCTATCCATGAAATATACATGTCTTAGCGTTTTGTAATGTTTTAACTATTCTTTTCTTTTATGTTTTGAGCTCGTCTCAAAGAAATACATCACTAACTCCTAAATTATTAAGTAAACCTACTGTTTAAAAAATATATCTGGTATAAAAGTAACTTTAGCTACACAAATACCTTAAATATTAATTTCTTTACGAATATTATTTCATGTTGATAAAAGAATTGCCTTTCATCCCTTTTTAATCTACCATGAAAATTCTCGTTGAGTTGCGTCTATCGCTGTCCATTGTTAAACAAAACGCCTCTCTTAGCTTTGAGCCCCCCCTATACCATTTCTCTACTTAACAGCCCTGCATACGCCACTGAATGATTTTATGATGTGATGTGATAAAAAGTGCGCGCTAATATATTATATTATAGGGCCAAATCCTTTCTTTAATAGAAACATTGATTTGATATTTCTTTAATTAGCCTAAACCCACTTAGATATTTATTTACCAAAGGAAAAGACGGCCTACATTTATCAGGGGATAAGTTGGTTAGCCCCCTCAAAGATCCACTATTTTTGTCAAAAAGTTGCAGATTAAAGTAACGTTTGGCGTTTTGCACCGAACTAATATTGAAACTAGGTGTAGAGATGGGCGATTAAGAGACATAATTTATATAATATATTAATAACATTTCAATGGGCGAGCTTGTTTTTATCCACAGAGAATGACCTTCATTACTAAATTTCTAAAATGAACAACACTAATTAAAATCCTTAATTGTATCCACTGGAACTATATCCACAGGATTGTAGAGTTGTATCCACTCGGAATGTCTCAATTCCGACATTTATCAAATGAAAATCCTGAATTGTTAGGTCATCTTATTTTAATAAGGTTTATTGGTCAGTCTTGGGGCTTAGTACCATATTACTTAAGTTTTTACCTCCAGTTGGTTGGATTATTTAACGTGCATATTTAATTACACAGATCATACTAGCACACGACTTACAAATTAGCTTAAATTAGGCCAGGACATCTAAGCCTACACACCCAGATCTTGAACCTAGATACATTTTTTTAGCACCACGTCCTATTACCCATTCGGGTACACGCTTATGTAATATTTACGTAAATTAGTCATGGATGAAGTAAGTTGAAGTTTAGAGGAAGTGTATCAGCATTTTCATGGAGAGAGAGTGGAAAACCATTTAAGGTAAACCACCCTCAGTACACCTGACCGGGATCGAACCACGATCTCCTCACTATCGGCAGTCTAGTCTAATGCAAGAGTAACGTCTTGAACCATGCAGCGATTGAAATGGGTCCTAGATAGTTAACTAATTGAGTAACATAGGGAAAACACACATACAAATAGTAAATATCTCCGTCACCTCCATCTGGAATAGAACCAGAGTCCCCTAGACCTTGTATTTTATATATATTTCACAATACTCTCTAACTACGTGGCCTCTTTTTCTTTACAGGGCGGGAAAGATCCGCCCAAATTGAAAGGTTATAAAAATTACGTCATTGGAGAGTGTTCAGAAATAGATTTAAAAAAATATAAAGCTTGTATCTAAAAAAAATGAATCGTGTGACATTTAATGTTATAATAATGATATATAAAACAACCGTTCGATGATATCAATGTCCTTGTATCTTCGCGCTTTCTACACGAATACTGGCCGCCCATTAGACATTTCCAATCTCGTCTTTATCGTTCGGATTTATCATCTCACGAGGTAAGATCACGACACGGGGAGAAGACGAAGGATAGGGAGGGAGAGGGAAGAGATTACGATGGGGAGAAGCAGGTTAGGAAAAACGTAGATACGAGACAGGGTAAGGAGGAATTCTATTTCGAGTCAGAGACAGCGCATTCTGTACCAGAGGTGCACCCACATATGCACTTTATGTGAGAGATTAATTTATGGAGGCTATTATATATTATATATATAATATATATAAAATCACTCTCTATATATAATATATATATAAAATCTCTCTCTATATATTATATTATATATATAATATATATATATACAATATATATAATATATATATACAATATATATATTATATATAATATATATATATATACAATATATATATTATATATACAATATATATATATAATATATATAATATATATATATACAATATATATATATTATAAATATATTTATTTTGGAAAACCTTTTAAATAATAAGTTGTAAGCTAAAATTTAGTCTATAAGCTCGGCACCGACCAGGTGGACAGTATTAAACGGTCCAATTTTCATTAAAAAACACTTTATCTGACAGATAGAAAAGTTACTAAATCTACTTTCATATATTTATACGTTAGGTCATGTTCTCTGCAGCTGCCACTTTTTATGTACATGAAGTTCTCCTATAACGTGGTAATTGCATTCAGAAAAAAAACAACCTAGTGTTGTATATACATTCTTTCTCGCCCCTAAGAGTGTATATAAATTTTATCTCACTCCTAAGATTTTATAAAAATTCTACCTCAACCCTAATATTTTATATAAATTATACCTCAACCCTAATATTTTATATAAATTATACCTCACCCCTAATATTTTATAT
Organism: Timema shepardi; assembly: GCA_902151425.1. Taxonomy (NCBI): domain Eukaryota; kingdom Metazoa; phylum Arthropoda; class Insecta; order Phasmatodea; family Timematidae; genus Timema; species Timema shepardi. The sequence goes on along the minus strand of CABFVX010000152.1, from coordinate 359,255 downwards.
AAATTATACCTCACCCCTAACATTATATATAAATTCTACCTCACACCTAATATTTTATATAAATTATACCTCAGCCCTAACATTATATATCAATTCTACCTCACCCCTAACATTGTATATAGATTATACCTCACCCATGTCATTTTAAATAAATTCTATCCCTCCCCTAACATTTAATATAAACTAATTATACCTCAACCTTAGCATTTTATATATATTCTACCCTACTTCACTAGAGTGAGCCTAGATATGCTGATAACCCGGACTAGTGGTAAAACATGGGGCACGGATTATAAATATAACGAACTACCGATGATGGCAGATATTAAAGAAATAACACGTTATTTTTAATTGTCTTTTCTGTAATCGACTTGTTTCAGTGTTTATTGTGTCGTTGAAGCAACGAGAGTGTGGCCATCAGACTAAAAAATAAACACAGGTTCAGTACGTCCAAGGCCCGAAGTACCCCACCCATTGGAATGTCACCTCATTGTGTTCTTGAGCAGCTAGGCAACACACTCCGCTCACTGCCCTTCAACGACACACCAAGTAGGCAACACGACACAATGCTCGTAGCTTGCCTTCTGGTTCCATCCAGTGGCGTGACTGGGGAGACAAGAGTCCGTAAACACTATACAGCAGACGTGTCAAACTCATTTGATCATAAGGGCCAAGTTTAAAAATAAAAAATACAATATGATCACCATTTAAAATATAATAATAATAATAATAATAATAATAATAATAATTTAGCACCGCGTCTTACTACCCGTTCGGGTTATACGCTTTAAGTACTAACTACGCTAATGGATTAGGAATTGGGAAGGTTGAATTAGAGGAAGTGAACCCGCATTTGCGTGGAAGAATAGTGGAAAACCATTTAGGAAAAGCCACCTCCAGTTCACCCGACCGAGATTCGAAACTCGATCTCCCTGTCCTCAGCAGTATGGCTCAACACGACAAGCGCGTTATCCAACTACACCACCGAGGCGGGTACCATTTAAAATAATTCTAGCAAAGTACTTTATAATTATTTTTTTTACTTTTACATGCATTACTTTCTTCATCCTGTGGTCTGGGTCAGTTTTTTATTCAAGTTATATATTTTTTCACTATCAGCTTGCTAGGATTGTTATAGCTTCGTATACATTTTAATATAACTTAAGACTATAACATGCACAACATCAATTCCCCGACCGTTAGTTTATCAATGTGAAAGGGTAAACCCATGTTTCATCAATGATCAATTTTTCGGTCATGCCAGGAATCGAACCTGGGACTCCTAACTCAGTAGGTAGACAAACTACCGACTGAGCTAAAGTTTCGGATAGTACATACTATTTATTATAATTATTATTAGGATAATACTAATTTCAATCCCGATTTCTTTTACTATAGTGCCGGCCTACAGTAGTTAGACCAATAACAGCCAGCACTTAAAAGTACACAAGTACCTTACAAGTACTGTACGTATAATTATATAACTCTCTGATTTTGGATTTTCTTTTGTGATAAAAGTCGAACTTGACAAGCCTTGAACTATTGGAGCCATGCATACAACGGCCTATAGAGTTCGCCTTGTGAAACTTATTGAGAGAAAACCATTTTGGGCTTCGAGAGGTCTGAGAAGGAACATGAATAGCTACCAAGATGTTCACGGGCAGATTTACAAGAAATGATGCTATTGAAAATATTAAAAACAAACAACAAACAGTAGGCTATTAATAAGAAAATAATCAATACTATTACTAATAATAATAATAATAATAATAAATATTAAATGAACAAGTGAGACTCAATCTTTGGATTTACATATACATGTTTGTAACTTTGACCACGCATTCTTTAATTAATTGCACATCTGTGAAAGGTTATAAATTTGATGAAATCATATGCGAAAAGGTTTAGCTGACCTCGGGGGTCGTGGGGTAAAATGCTCAACCCCAATGTTCTTGGGTTCAAACCCAGCGACAGTCGATGAATTTTTCTTGATCGAAATACATTCGTAGCACAATTTTATTCAAAGGGGAGGTAAAGCCATTGGTCCCATGTCGATTGTGTCACGTAAAAGAATCCTGTAAGGTATGAGAAAATACCGCTCCCGTAAAAATTGGTAGGTTGAATTTTCAACACACATATTGAAGAATCATAATAAACTCTACCATAAAATATGAGTGACTATCGACATTTTTATGAGGAATAAATTAAATTTTGAAAATAAAATATAGCCTATGTTACTCGCTGATAATGTAGCTTTATATTGGTGAAAGACTTTTTAAAATCGGTCCAGTAGTTTTTGAGTTTATCCATTACAAACAAACAAACAAAAAAACTTTCCTCTTTATAGTATTAGTATAGATATGGGTAAAATAGAAAAACACCATTAAGGAGTGTTATACCGTGTCGTTTTAATTGGGGGGGAAGGGTCTAGTAAATAATAATCGGTATGTTGTTTCATATCTAGGGCCGCACATAAAAATCATTGGTCGGGCCATATCTGACACGCAAGTCCCAAGTTTGACGTGTCTTCTATACAGGCTGGATCATATCAGACAGGGTATGAAGAGTTCAGCAGTCTATTTGGGTTGAATTGGGCTAGCGCCGCACTTGAGGCATACTAAATTTGACTATGAAACTGGCCCTAAGTCTGAATATGAAACTGGCCCATTCCATTCCGAGATGAACGTAACTGTGCTAGTGTTTTTACGTGAATTCACTGCGCTATGCTGAACAAAAGAAAACATATCACGTTAAACTTTAAACAGGAATGTGTGATTTTAAACAGACTTAGGAAAGGTGAAACATAAATAAAACTAACAACGGAATGCTCTGCGCATACTTTATATATATATATATATATATATAAGCTCCACAAAGATACGAGAATGTGTTTCAAAGTCAAATTAATAATACACATATGATTATTATTTTTTTATCACCGCATCTTACTACCCGTTTGGGTTATACTCTTAAGTAATAATCACGCTAATGGATTAGGAATTGGGAAGGTTTAATTTAGAGGAATTGTACCCGCATTTGCTTGGAGGAAGAGTTGAAAACCATTTAAATAAGAGCCCCCCTCCCCCCAGTTCGCCGAACCAAGATTCAAACCACGATCTCTCCCTCTTTGACAGTCTGGCTCAACACAAGACTAACGCGTTAGTTAACTAGGCCACCGAGGCGGGTTAGAGGTACTTGGAGGATGTTGGGAGAAACGTGTGTCCTTTCTGGTACGCGTTGTTCAAGGAAGCTTTAAAAACACTAAATGAACCCGACTAAGAGGTGATGTCACTCAGTTACAAGCATATTATAATGATTTTAAAACCAAACTAGGTTCAATCCTCGGTCCCGGCATGGATTTATCTGATTACCAAACCCTTCCTTCACCTCTGACAAGACATCTTGTGAATGTGGGAAATGCCAGGCCTCCGCCGTGGTTCGGATTCCACGTTAAACTGTAGGTCCTCCATTTAATCTCATAATCACCCTACCATTACACATTAGCGTAAGTGCGTATAACCCGAACGGGTAGTAAGACGTGGTGCTAATAATAATAATAATAATAATAATAATAATAATAATAATAATAATAAAACCAAACTATAATAATGATATAAATTTAATCTACTGAAAAAATGCTCTAACAATTCAGGTTACCAATCAATTCCAATGGTAGAGATGTTTTAATGAAAAGTGCAAAAAACCGCATTACATAAGATCGTTATGTTGTCGATGCCAGCTTTACAGCTCTTTGAAACACTATTATTAACTAATAATACACACGAGAAGAAGTAGTAATAACTATCATTATTATCTGTCTTGATAAGTTGATGTTTTACCTAACTTAAATGGTGTCTATAGTATGATCGCCATTATCTGCTAGTTAATTTTAAAATTGATGTTCGTCTGTAAGATTATTTTAACAAAGGTTGAACTGACCTTAACTGTGCTAGTATAAAATAAGGCAACTAATATTTAATTCAGACGTGAACGATTGTATGGTAGGTTTTAGCTAAGAAGGACCTTTTAAAAAACACAAAACTTTTTTCGGCCAACATTGATAACATTTTACAATATTCTTACTAGTGTTGTTGTATATGTAGATTATTATTATTATTATTATTATTATTATTATTATTATTAGCACCACGTCTTAATACCCGTTCGGGTTATACGCACTTACGCTAATTGGAGGACCTACAGTTTAACGTGGGATCCGAACCACGGTGGAGGCCTGGCATTCCACACGTTCACAAGATGTCTTGTCAGAGGTGAATTATATGCATATATATCTATCAAAATTGACAGTTGTAAATTACATGACTTAACATATGAATATATAAAATCAGTTTTAGTAACTTTTAAAAGCGTCAATTAGTTTAAAAAAATAGCACCGCGTCTTACTACCCGGTTAGCTAATGGTGCTAATGGTTTTAGGGATTAGGAAGATTGCATTTATAGGAAGTGCGCCCGTAATTGCGTGGAGAGAGACTGGAGAACCGTTTTGGGAAAAACCACCCTCAAAACACCGGACTGAGATTTGAACCTCGATTTCCCCGTCATTGGAAGTCTAGTCTACTGCACTGTGAGAGTAGCGCGTTAGACCATGTGGTCACCGAAGCGGGTAATTACAGTCCTATCTATTAATTTTACTATATATTCGAACACTTAATGAGCCGGAAAAGATTTAAGTTTTATATTTAGCTAAGGAATTTTATAAACTAAGCCTCCTTATGAGAATAAATACTATAAAATCTAAAAAATACAAATCTAACTATCTTGTTCCCATAAAATCACACATTATTTTATTATCTAAATACAGTCATGAGAATTATATACCTAGTTTATTTTTATTTTTCAATATAAATCGGTTGTAGTTTATTTACTAAAACAAAAATAATACTTTTATTTTTATCTTGAAAGGTTTCCATCCGTGTAGTTTTGCGTTGTTTTTTTTAAAACACTTGACACACGCGATGGTGTGGTAATCTCGTATTACAACACTTTCCATGGTACTGGTCGATGTAGCTTTTTTTTTTTAAATCCAATAAACTAATTAAATAGTAATGTATAATAGATAGTAAGTCAACCTAACGACACGGAACCTACAAGGGCTGACACTGCCAACTGAAACGATTGTGAATAGTTCAGACAATGTTCGATTGTGATTAGGCAAAGTTACTAGGGACAGGTGAAGAAAAACAATGTAGTTCTCGTTTCAAGAAAGGAATATTGAAAAATAATCAATATTTACACGCAAGTAATTAATTATCTGATATTTTGATATTTTTTTTAAATCACGGCGTTATTAATAACTTTTTTTTGTTGCTATCAGAGTCTCACTACCCTTTCGAACTATACGTATAGTTAAGCTAATTGATTAGGGATGAGGAAGGTATAATTCATAGGATATTTACCCGCAATTGATTGGAGAAAGAGAGGAAAATCATTTAAAAAAATCCACCTTTCAATGTAACCTGTCGAGATTCGAAATGTGACCTCCCCATCTCTGGCAAACCAAACTAGATTAGCGTGGCATTTAGACACAGTGCTTATAGCGCGCGTATATTAATCCGATTAAACAACATATATTTAATGCGGAGTTATTTTTACAAAGACGAATGTTTGGGGCAGTGATATTTAGCCCTTTTCAACTCAAGGCACACTGAACAAGGCACTAAAGTTGTCAAGACACACCATCAGTTTTTTAAGGAGAAATTTTCTAAGAATTATAACATGTGTACTAATATTGTTTTTAAAATTAAACAGCTAAAATTCTAATAACTGATATTTTTTTTAAAATAATGTTAGATCGTGAATTAAAAAAAAGTGTTTTATTATTATTATTATTATTATTATTATTATTATTATTATTATTATTATTATTAGCACCACGTCTTACTATCCGTTCGGGTTATACNTAGTTTGTATTTATTTAACATTCAACATATTATTATTATTATTATTAGCACCGCGTCTTACTACCCATTCGGGTTATACGCACTTACGCTAATGTGTAATGGTAGGGTGATTGTGAGATGAAATGGAGGACCTACAGTTTAACGTGGAATCCGAACCACGGTGGAGGCCTGGCATTCCCCACATTCACAAGATGTCTTGTCAGAGGTGAAGGAAGGGTTTGATAATCAGATTAATCTGTGCCAAGACCGAGGATTGAACCCCGGCCGCCCGCACAGAAGTCTAACACCTTACCCCTAGACCGCCAGGTCGCCAAGTGTTTAATTCACTCCTATTTTTTTTATCGCTTCTTTTTATTTTCTTCGAAACTCCAGTGGCACACATTTTTGAACCTTCATGGCACATGGGTTTAAAAAAGTTAATTCAAAGAAATAGCTCACATACCTAACAGAACTGGTTTCGATTCCAGGGGACCCGTGATTGGTTTTAGTATCTGTGTTAGGCTTTGTATTTGCAGTAAGCTTTTGAAATTCTTGAACCTAGGTTTGGATGTTTAATGCTAGCTGTTCTATTATAATTTACTTTAATTGATAAGTTTAGAAAGTACACGTTAAATATTTTTAAGTATTTAGTTGACACTAATGATGCACAGCTCTAAGATTTTATCCTAATAACAAATAACTCAAAGACTAGAAATAGCATTTTTAATTTGATATTGACCCACTTTGGTGGCCGCGGGGTCTAATGCGCTACTCTCGAAGTAGACTAGGCTGCCGATGATGGAGGGATCTGTGTTCGAGTCTCAGTCTAGTACTGAGAGGGGGCGTTCTAAATGGTTTTACACTCTCCTTCCACGCAAATGATGGTACACTTCCTCCTAGTATAATTTTCCTAATCCTTAAAACCATTAGCGTAATTAGGACATAAGTATATAACCCGAACGGGTAATAAGACGTGGTGCTAAAAACAAACAAACAAACAACGGGATTAGAATTAATGAAATATTTTTTAATTTTAATCTTTTTTATATGATGAAATTGTTTCACTGATATACATGTCACTGTTTTCTGACTAAGACGCCGGGTTACCGCCTTACGATGTCATATCTAGGCTACACATTATCTATGAGTCTTTTAAAAGCCCACCTCATGAGCGATCAACAAAGTTATTAAAGACGAAATTCCGCTCGACCCAGAAAACTTTTCGAAGTGCGGTTATTCGTATTAGCCTACATTACAGATCAGTATAATAATGTTTTCATAAAAATAAAAGGTTGTATGAAGTTACGCATAGTAAAACGGTATCACTGGTGTTAATTCCACCATTTTTAAAAGTAGAATAGAGAAACTCGAACCAACTTGCTACGTCTTGTTCGAGCTGCATTACTTACCAGCAGGTGTTACCGTGTTACCGTGTTACCGCGAACACGAGTTAAGGGGAATGTTTTTGCAGTTTTCATAGGAAGACATTATTTTGGTCAAAAAAAAAAAAATTGATCCAGTAGAAACATAGAGCTTAATTTTCCTCACATGGTGATACTAACATTTCTTGAATATCTGTAGAAGTTGTCCTGGAATTTAATTACAAATACATACATACATACATACATACATACATACATACATACATACATACATACATACATACATACATACATACATACATACATACATACATACATACATACATACATACATACATACATACAACTAATCACGGCGTTCCCTTATGGGGTAGGCAAAAAACTGTCAATATAGCTCAAAAAACTGTCCATATAGCTAAAAAAAAAACAGCTCCATACTTAACCCATTCTCCCTAACTTTATCCACACTTACGTATCCTTATATACTATCTTTGCTTCAACAATAGCCATACACCAAGTAATACATGCTCTTTTTATTCTTAAACTCTTAATGTTTCTCTTTTTCACACATTCTTCTACAACATATAACTACTTCTTACATGGTCTACCCCTTCCTTTTGATCCACACACTCTACCTTCATATATTTGCTTCGTCACTTGATCCACACTCATCCTCTCAACATGCTCAAACTAATGTAAGACGCTTCTTTCGCATTGACCTATTGGATTTCCTTTTAAATATCACTTCTCATGCACCCATTTATTACTGAATCTGCCAAAGCGCTCTTTTAAAATAACTTTAACCCGCGTGACAATTATTTTTCAGCTGAATTGTACGGGAAGTCGTCGGAAAATATTCACCGTCATAATGTACAGGAACAGTTCTGCTACCCGGGGGATCCCAACATTGTCAATGTCGAACAGGTCACGTTGGGTAAATACATGCTTGAAGAATGTCTGGGGATGGGGCAAGGAGTTCTGTCTGCAAACCGCCCAGCATGGCTTCAAGTACATCGCGCTACCTAAAGAGTGTCTCATAGAGAGGTATGTACAGGCCAATTTTAATAGGGAGGACTTAATATAACATTTAAAATGTTATAAGTTTTCCTTTCTTCAGGTCCTTTTATCTGCAGTTGTCACGTTTAATATATATTATCAATACCTATAAAATAATAATAAAATAGTAATGTTATCAATGATTTTCCTAAATGATGTCCCACTCCCCTTTCACGGAAAATCGCGTACTTTTCCTTCTTCCTCAAGTTTATAAATTATATCCCGATCGTCTCTACATCCATCCTTTTTTTTTTAAACTACACGCAAATGGCGTGAACTAAACAAAAAATCGCTTGGAAAAGCTGGTTTTCCTTCCTCCACGAGACGACTCAAACATGGCGACATTATCTCGAGTTTTTGTCGACAGATTGCTCTGGCTGGTCGTGATCATAGTTTCCTTGGTCACTTCCCTGTACTGCATCTGGACCTCTCTGCAGATCCACTACCAGAACCCCACGATCACCGTGATCGACACTGTCCACCGACCCATCTTCAACTTCAACTTCCCCACCATCGCCATCTGCAATATCAACAAGGTCCACAAGAGCAAGGCCAGGAGGCTCATAGGGAACATGTGAGTATGTGTGTTGAAGGGAGCATTGGCGGTGGGACCTTACTTGTTTGGGATGGAGGGGAAGTTAAAAAAAACAACAACAGAAAAATGGGTATTTTGAGGTGCTTGGCCCCCCAAAAGCTAAAAATAGGTCTGGGGCCTACGTACCAACAAACGATTTAAAATGGGATATTCCTAGAAGATTTGAAATAGTCTAGTCTAGACCATTTTTGAAAATTATTATTCACTGCTATCTTTTTGGAGTGGCCTTCCCTAGATATTGTTTTAAATGTAGACACTCTTTAAAGCTATTTGAAGTAATATTCTCCCAGTAAATTAAAGCATTTTAAAGTGAATTAAAGAAGCCGCTTCCACAAAAATGAAACATCAAAACAGTTATTTTTCAAAAGTTCATGTTTCAATAATGTAGAAACGTTTAAAAGAAATTAATTATAAAAAACGAATAATTGTTTGTTGTGAAAGTTCTGAACTGCCAAAAGTTACAGCGGCTCAACACATTGTCTTGAATTATTATTATTATTATTATTAGCACCACGTCTTACTACCCGTTCGGGTTATACGCACTTACGCTAATGTGTAATGATAGGGTGATTGTGAGATGGAATGGAGGACCTACAGTTTAACGTGGAATCCAAACCACGGTGAAGGCCTGGCATTCCCCACATTCACAAGATGTCTTGTCAGAGGTGAAGCATTGTCTTGAAGATTATATGATTTGGCGAATGGAGAATAGATCTGGTAACTTTTGTTAGCTGTGAGTTACCACCATTCTTACGGCGGATAACCTATATTTGGAGTTTGGTGCAAAGCCAGTTTTCAGCTTCATATTTGATAATATCTAGAGAGAGCGATTTTTTTTTCTTACGGGGTTGGTTTATCGACTGAAATAAGGTGTCGGATTCAATTACCAACATAACCTAAATAAATATAATTGGCGAAAGGTTTCACCTTTCACAATGATTAATTAACGGACCAGAGTCTGGGTGTTATGTCTGTTCTATAAACAAGTTAGTTTGTAGTTCGGGGGATAATGTTATCTGTCAGTTCATAAAGTGCACGTTAAATACTGTAAGTAAATAGTATGCCTAGGAGATGCGTTAACTTGTTCGAGATTTTATTTTTGAAACTATTGACTGATTCTATCAGGTGTGTGATTTCATGATGTAACAAGGATGTTGTTTTAGGGACTTATCACTTTATGGCGTAACAAGGAGATTGTTTTAGGGACTTATCACATTATGGCAAAACAAGGAGGTTGTTTTAGGGATTTATCACGGCTATGGTGAAACAAGGATGTTGTTTAAGGGACTTATCACGGCTATGGTGAAACAAGGATGTTGTTTAAGGGACTTATCACTTTATGGCATAACAAAGAAGTTGTTTCAGGGACTTATCACTTTATGGCGTAACAAAGAAGTTGTTTTAGGGACGTATCACTTTATGGCTTAACAAGGAGGTTGTTTTAGGGATTTATCACAGCTATGGTGTAACAAGGATGTTGTTTCAGTGATTTATCACGCTATGGCATAACAAGGAGGCTATTTTATGGATTTATCATGCTATGGCGTGACAAATATGTTATTTTAAGGACTTATCACGTTATGCCTTAACAAGGAGGTTGTTTTAGGGACTTATCACTTTATGGCTTAACAAGGAGTTTGTTTCAAGAGCTTGCCTTGTTATGGCGTAGCATGGAGGTTTTTCAGAAGCTTGTCTCACTATGACGTAACAAGGACGTTGTTTTAAAATACTACCCCAACTAGAGTAACATGGAGCTTGTTTCAGGACCTTGCCGCCAGAAATGACCCCTGACCAACTACTGGAAGACTTCAAGTTACTGACGGAACTTATTGATCCTCGTGAAAAAGAATTTACTCCACAACTGGCCAGACTTCAGCAGGTTATGGATGGAAACAACATTAGCATAGAAGAGCTCATGAAGAAGGTACTTCTTTATAGGACTATTTTTGTAAATGTAGACCCTAAGATATTAATTGTTTACATCTAGCTCTCTTTTGAAATCTATTTTTTTACTACAGTTTAGGATTAGTTTGCCAACTTCTAGTCCATATCTAATATAAAATAACAAGATATAAAGGATTGAGTAATGGCTTGGCAAGCTGATTTTCTAAATTGGTTCTCTTATAAAGTGGGCGTGACATGCCGGTATCGTTTTTATATAACAATTTATAATTGGGTATGGAGTGGCATGTGTGTTTATAAAATACCATCTCAGCCCTCATCTTCCTACGTCCATGGGACTGAGCTCAAGAGATTTCAGAAGCTTTCGCCTGGAGGAAAGATGTGGGGAATAGTACCCCTAGAGCATCCTGTCGGTAATCAAACCCAATGGCCTCACGTTTGAGTAGTTAAATATTAACTGTGATCTAGCGAGGCCAGAAGGGGGGCTACCCAGGCAGCTGAGATTAGATGTTAAATATTGATAAAACGTTTAATAGTACAATAGTTTGGTACTAACTGGAATGAATACAAAAACTGTTTCATAATACCCTAAATATAAATAGATTTGTAAACATAATCTAAAAGTTGAAATTTTCCATTCTGAAAAGTAAAAAAAAAGAAAAATACACTTATTTGGTTGCTCATCAATTACCTAAATGCCCGGAAAACGAAATGAAACTGGTATAGGAGCGTAGAATGTATCTTTGTGAATCGATTTGTGTAATCTAATATTGTATTCGCTTCACGATAAATATTGATCATAATAAAATGGCCTTCGGGCCTTTATCAATTTCATGTCATTTGTTATGCTTTTCATCAAGCACTTCCTTTAACTTCCTTTAACTCAAATGGTTGCGCACTTTAATTTTCTGATAGTTAACACCGCTAAATTCGTGGTGCTGAGTTTTACTGATTGGGTCTGGGCCAAATAAAGATCCTTATTGATCTTGTCTATTTTTTGTATTGCAACCGCCTTCTCTATATAGAAAGAGATCGGTTGACCTTGAACCCTGTTGTTTTTATGATTTTTCTTAGCACTGCATCTTACTGGTCATAAAAGGTTTTAAACACCTTTAAAAAAAATTATAGCAGTATTTTACATTCCTTAAGATTCTCCGACAAGATGCGCGAAACATTTTTCGGATACAATTTTTTTTGTACTTGTTTGTCAGTCTCCCTTTCATCTGGGAATGTTCAGTCTGTTTGTAATATTCCAGGTGACACCAACTTGCAGGGAACTGTTGGTGAACTGCAAGTGGAAGGGTCGCCCCAAGGTCAAATGTATCACCATGTTCTACATGATCAAAACTTACCAAGGCTACTGCTGCGCTTTCAATTACAAAGGCTTTAAGGAGTCAAAGCCCAGGTATGTGAAGAACATACTATTTCACTGGCAGGGCTGACCGCGAGGTTATAGTGGGGGACTCGGAGCCGGGGGACAGGGGTTATTTTCCTATCGAATGCGCTGGTGATGGTTTTTATACTTCGAGACACATAATGTCTAGCAATCAAGCCCGGATTAACTCTTTTGGGGGCCCTGTCCCAAGTATAACTTGGGGCCCTTAACAGTTGAATGATTATGAATCTTACACGATATACAGTAGTCCCATGGCTTCTTTGGTGCTGACTGACAGCTCACAGCTGACTTTTGACTGTCAACATTTAGGTAGAGACATAAATTTTGACTCTCAGAAGCAACAGTTGGTAAACACATGTTTTTGCAGATCATATGGTTCGGCGTAGGGATACATAATTTGGTCTGGTAACTTTTCAAAGCTGTCAGTCAGCACCAAAGAAGTCGTGGGGCTACTGTAGTGCATCATATATGGATAGTTTTATTAAGAGACACATTTTTTTTTTGCAAACGTTAAGCAATCATGAAGAGTATTTTTACTAACATATAATTATTAATACTGTATTAACTATTAAACTATATGGTATTTTTTATATTGAGTGGATTATAGTACTGTAAATTAGTAGCTAATAATTTAATAATACTAGACATTATATAACTATAGACTATTAAGTGTAATTGCATTTTATGTAGTCCATCGTCTACAGATAGAATAGTGTTAGTATAGTAAAACGTATTCTATTATTATTATTATTATTATTGTTTTTTTTGCGTTTTTCTCACGTCGCATTGAGTTAGTTCTTGAATAATAATAGTTTTATTATTTTACCTCAGAAATTATTGTCAATAGAAAATCAATGTTTACTTTTCTGTCAAAATGCAACAGTACCGTCTGCAGATACGTAGTATTTCCGGTTTGCCAAAAGTAAAGGTTGTGTTAATTTATCAGCACGGATTGTCGGACCCCACGTAATACAAGGCTACCAGTGCCCTCCGATTAGAGAATTTCTAGATTTGTTTGGGATAAATTTCACCAAAAATCATTTAAAAAATGAAATATTGACGTATAATAACTATCACAAAATAAATATGACAAGTTAAAGAGATTTATTTGCCACTTACCTCGGGGGGGCCCTGTGCGTGGCACATGCCTTAAACCGGACCTGATAACAATAACAGTATTAGTAACATATCTATTACAGGGCCTTTCCGTGTTATCTCCGTGCGAATGAGGGTACATTTTATCCAAACACACTTTCCCCATCCTGTTCTCTTGCATAAAATAGTTTATTAACTGAAATCCACTAAATATTCATTCATTCACTTTTTTATTTTTTTGAGGTATAACTGACTGATTATATCAGCAAACAGGCATTTCTATGAGCGTGCGTGAAAAGGTTTAACAATTTTGTCGGGAAAAATATTTTAACATATCTTCAAGGATTATTTTACATGCTGCAACCGAAATGAGACCAACAGCTTTACTTCCTCTCCGAAGAAAGTTGTGTTACGGATTTTTATCGATCAAGAAAAATATGTCGACCTCAGCTGGGTTTGAACCCACGTGCATTGGGTCATCGGGTGAGCTCTTTACCTCAACACTACCGATGTTGACTTCCAAATGCTTAAGGGGGTATAATTTGTTGTTGATTAACCTTTAAAGGCACTAAGCGCCAATTGGGTTAATTCTCTAAGCTATTCGTACCTTTATTTTTACGTGAAGGCTCCATTTTGGACCCCACCGCTACACATCCGAACAAAAGGTATCGCAAAGATGGCAGATGATATTTGATCAAACATTGAAACAAGTAAAGTAATGTAAATTCTACGCGATTCAGGTAGGTGACCTTGTGGTCTAGGGGTAAGGTGTCGGACTTCTGTGCTGGGGGTCCGGTGTTCAATCCTAGGCTCCGGCACAGATTTATATTATTTCCAAACCCTTCTTTCACCTCTGACAAGACGTGTATTAATCACAACTTGTGAATGTGAGGAATGCCAGACCTCCACCGTGGTTCGGATCCTAGGTTAAACTGTCAGTCCTCCATTTCATCTCACAATCACCCTACCATTACACATTAGCGTAAGTGCGTAAAACCCGAAAGGGTAGGAATAATAGTAGTGATAATAATAATAATATGTGATTCAGGTTAATTTTGCTAATCATTTATTTCAGCCACTACTCGGAGGAAGAAACAATGCTGTTGGAACGAGAGGAGTTAGGGACTGAAAGGACCTACGCCTGCGGTCAACAGATGGGCCTATCTGTCCTCATCAACAACGAGCTGGAGGACTATCACGCCACGCTGCTCGCATCTCGTGGCACCAACGTGAGGGATTTCCAGCCAAATAGATGGAACAACTCACTTCGGTGGCAGCGTGGTCGAATGGGTCATCCATAAATTACGTAACGCTGTTGTGAGAAAAGGTGGTGGTTAGAGGGGGAGAGCTAATGGGTGCATGGTGCTACATGGGTGGGGGAGGACGAATACATCACCGTGTTACGTAACACAGATCTTATACTTAAGTTCTACATAACCTTCCCGTGGGTTCAAACGATCTGAGCATTTTATCTAACAATTTGCATTTCTAATTTGTTTGGTGTTTGTTTTCAATATATCACTACTAAGATATTTTAAAAAGTTCCCCAGCACACTGCTTTTTGGTATGATGAATATAATATGCAACATGCTATAGGTGCCACTTTTTCTAACCTAATTTATTTATCTATTAAATATGGTGAAAGCTACCTCGGAGGAAAATTTATTAAAAATGTTCATCTATTAAACAGGGGAGGGCAGAGTTCTCAATGGACTTGAGGTTCTGGAAATCTGGGCGAATGTTGGTGCATTTCCTGCTCCCTCCTTGTTCTCTTTGGTCAGATATTGTAATTCATTGATTACTAGTGCGAGTAATATAGCTTACGTAAAATAAAGTACTATTTATCTTAATAACTTTTCAAAAATCTTTTTTTATAAAAAGTGTATTTGGAGTCGGCCGCGTGAAAAATGTGTATAATTATATAAAAGGGCGTTTTTAAAGTAAACAACGCCTGGTGAAGCTCTGATATAAAACAATATATATATATATTTGATACTCCTAGACTTCTAATGACTAGCTACTGCATATGTACGACATACATAATCATTTCTCTGCAGTGGAGGCTTGTGTATAGGCACTGCGAAACTGCAGCACCCCCTATTTCCACTTGATATTATCGATAACATTTAATATATTGAGTTCTTTTTTCTTTAATTCTTTATTTATTTTTGTAGTACAATATATATTCCTCAAGCTTAATGTCAGTACTTCAGTAGCCATCCCCCAGTTTATGAAAAATATACAAAAATCTTTGTATGGAACTGTGCGCTTCACAGTGCCAGCGACGTGGTGTTTGACTGTTGTGCGCATGCGCACATAGTAAGGGGGTGGGGAGGAAGGCGGAACTGCCAGGTAGAGAGAGCACTGTTGCTCTCGCAGTGCCAGCTTTGGCGTGATTGTGGAAGGAAGTTTTTTTTTTTACTCAGCGTGTGTTGTGCTTAAAAACCGTGTACCATATTCTTGAATGTAATAAAGTGTAGAAGAGTGTAGGATTAGATTATTATTCTGTTTCCAGTTATTATATTTTATTCATTTTTTTTCGTTTATTTTATTTAACAGAAAGACTAAATGCGCTTGCAGTACTTTCAATGGAGAAAATTTTCCTCAATTGTCATCCAAAGATCAAGGAGAAATTTATTGAACTTTTTGCGCAAATTAAAACAAGAAGAATGAATTTCATTTTTAAATAAATAGATCAATCTTGAACTGTAACAATTTAAGTTAAAGTAAGTAAAAAACTACCTTATTACCCCGATTCTACTAGACTAAGCCTGCGTACACTTTTACTACTTTACAGTGCATGCGTAGCACACTACCCCTACGCTGATTCTGAACAATATTAATTATCTGTGATCGTGACGTCACTGAAGGGAAAAGTTTTCGGCTTGGAGTTCATTTAGCTGCTGCTTTAAAATTGATGCGCGTTCTAGAAGTAATAGTTTTTATTTATAAGAACAGTGGGGACAGTTTGAGTGACTCAACAACCTACAAGTAAGTAGCTATTGGAAGAAAACGAATTAGTGAAACTTCACAGATGACTATGTTTTTCAACGCTACTGAACTCATTATAAATTTTATAGTAAAAGTGCAATTCATTCATTCTTTTTTTTTTTACTTTACTCTAGGTCATTATTAATCTCCCATTCACATATTTGAAATTTCTGTTAGTATGTTAGTCCATAATTAAAAATTTGTAACTGTGATTAAGCTCTTAAATTATTATTTTCTAAACACCGGCATACACGAATCAAACGTCTCACAGTCTGCATCAATATTTTGAAATAATAACAATAAAAATACTTAGCACCACGTCTTACTACCCGTTCGGGTTATACGCTTAAGTACTAATTACGCTAGTGGGTTAGGAATTCGGAAGGTTGAATGTAGAGGAAGTGAAACCTCATTTGCATGGATGCAGAATATAATTTTTTTTAGGAAAAGCTACCCCCAGTTCACCCAACCGAGATACGAATCTTGATCTCCCCGTCTTCGGCAGTCTAACTAAACACGAAACTAGCGCGTAACGCCACCTAGGTGGGTATTTTAAAATAGAGGTGAGGATTTAAGGAAGATAATTATTTTTGTTGTTGCTATTTCAATATTCAATTAAAATGTAACTTATATATAAAATATAATGAATCCCACTTATTCTTTGATTAAAAATAAATTAAACTACAAAAGGAAAAAATAAAATATTAGAAATAAAACTTTAAAAAAACTTGAACCTATTTAATTAAATATCTTTCCCTCATATCTTCCCTTAATTTATTCCACTGGAGTCGAATTAAAATGTATTAAGCTAAAATTACGATTGAATTAAAATAATATATAAAGCTTGTGTGGGCCTGAAACGAGGTCAACTCAGCCTTGTGAGGACACTTGAGGAACTACTTGAATAAATAAGAAGCAGATCCGGTCTAGAAAACTGATATTATTATTATTATTACTACTATTAGCACCGCGTCCTATTACCCGTTCGGGTTATACGCACTTACGCTAATGTGTAATGGTAGGGTGATTATGAGATGAAATGGAGGACCTACAGTTTAACGTGGAATCCGAACCACGGTGGAGGCCTGGCATTCCCCACATTCACAAGATGTCTTGTCAGAGGTGAAGGAAGGGTTTGGTAATCAGATAAATCTTTGCCGGGACCAAGGATTGAACCCCGGCTGCCAGCATAGAAGTTGGACACCTTAACCCTAGACCGCCAGGTCACCCACAAAACTGATATTAAAAAGCCGTAGGGTTCGTTGTGCTGACCAGATGACGCCCTCCATCCGCAAATGTTGGCTGTTTGGTCGGTATAATTCGCTTGCGGGTTGATGCCGCGGAGTTTTTTTTAATCAAGCTATGTTAAATACAATCGTACATAGGTTTTCACAGCGTCTATTGTAGTTTCGAATATAATTTTTAAAGATTATCTAGATTAATTTGTCACTGACAGGTGACCTGGTGGTCTAGGGGTAAGGTGTCAGTCTTCTGTACTGGGGGTCCGGGGCTCAATCCTCGGCACAGATTTATCTGATTGTCAAACCCTTCCCTCACCACTGACAAGACGTGTATTAATCACAACTTGTGAATGTGTGGAACTCCAGGCCTTTACCGTTGGTTCGGATTCCACGTTAAACTGTAGGTCCTCCATTTCATCTCACAATTACCCTACCATTACACATTAGCGTAAGTGCGTATAACCAAACGGGTAGTAAGACGCGGTGCTAATAATAATATTTGTGTGTAAAAACAAGTATCCGGTATTATTTATTTATCAAGGAAAGCACTCCCTAAAGATCCATTTTGAACCAAATCGGAGCAATTTTCGAATAATTTCAAATATCCGTAATTAGTAAACTAATTCTGGTTTTAAATCTAGAATCAAAATAACGATATGAGACCATCTAACCGTCAATAACTAAATAACAAATTTGAACGAAATCTATAAAACGGTTTTTGAATGTAGTCACAGGCAAGACAGGTAAAGAGGGTGGAGGGTAGTCATATATAATTCTAGAAATAACTTTTTCAAGTTCGGGGGCACATCAAAACATCACCACTATATTATGACATTCTTGAGGTTGAACATATTTACATTTAAAATATCTACTTTATATAATTACGACATCTTAGCTTATTCGGCAGTATGTTTGATTTAAGGGAACCTAGTTCAAGTCCCGGCATGGGTGAAAAATGTATCATTAGGGAAATTAGGCTTTCCCGTTTCACAATAATGAAGTATGGGTGTTGTGTGTTATTTATTTAAATACGTTTAAAAGTCTTGTGCGTATAATCAAATAATATGTGATAAAATAAAAAGGAACAAACTAGTAGTATTTTTAATTTGTGACAGTAACCATTCTGACGATGACATGTTCCTAGCTGTTGGCGCATAACCCTTTTCATTACTCGAGCGAGCCCGGCTGTCAGAAGAAGGTGGTGGGTCCAGGGCAGCACATATACCTCGCCTTGAAACCTGTGAAGATATTGGGCACAGACGATATCAGGGATATCTCCATCCCGCGACGCCACTGTAGGTTCCTAGACGAGGGCTCCGCCTCCATGAGTATGATGTTCTACACCACACCCAATTGCCTGATAGAGTGTCAGAAGAACCTCACCATTGAGCTATGTGGATGTTCTCCCTTCACCTTCCCGGACCTAGGTCACTATACTCTCAGTATACTTCACTTTCCTAGAGCTAGGTCACTACACTCTCACCAACTCTCAGTGTCCTCCATCTTTCTGAAGCTAGGTCACCACACTCTCAGTAGCTCTCAGTGTCCTTCATCTTCTTAGAGCTAAGGAATGCCATGTCTCCACCGTGGTTCGGATTCCACGTTAAACTGTAGGTCCTTCATTTCATCTCACAATCACCCTACCATTACACATTAGCGTAAGTGCGTATAACCCGAACGGGTAGTAAGACGCGGTGCTAATAATAATAATAATAATTCTTAGAGCTAGGTCACTACACTCTCACCAACTCTCAGTGTCCTTAATCTTCCTGAAGCAAGGTCACTACACTCTCACCAACTCTCAGTGTCCTCCATCTTTCTGAAGCTAGGTCCCTACATTCTCAGTAGCTCTCAGTGTCCTTCAGCTTCCTGGAGCTAGGTCCCTACATTCTCAGTAGCTCTCAGTGTCCTTCAGCTTCCTGGAGCTAGGTCCCTACATTCTCAGTAGCTCTCAGTGTCCTTCATCTTCCTGTAGCTAGGTCCCTACATTCTCAGTAGCTCTCAGTGTCCTTCA
Source organism: Timema shepardi (assembly GCA_902151425.1). Lineage (NCBI taxonomy): Eukaryota > Metazoa > Arthropoda > Insecta > Phasmatodea > Timematidae > Timema > Timema shepardi. Next base: position 339,683 of record CABFVX010000152.1, on the reverse strand, counting down.
TCTTCCTGTAGCTAGGTCCCTACATTCTCAGTAGCTCCCAGTGTCCTCCATCTTCCTGAAGCAAGGTCACTACACTCTCTCCAACTCTCAGTGTCCTTCATCTTCCTGTAGCTAGGTCCCTACATTCTCAGTAGCTCCCAGTGTCCTTCATCTTCCTGTAGCTAGGTCCCTACATTCTCAGTAGCTCCCAGTGTCCTCCATCTTCCTGAAGCAAGGTCACTACACTCTCTCCAACTCTCAGTGTCCTTCATCTTCCTGTAGCTAGGTCCCTACATTATCAGTAGCTCTCAGTGTCCTTAATCTTCCTGTAGCTAGGTCCCTACATTCTCAGTAGCTCCCAGTGTCCTTCATCTTCCTGTAGCTAGGTCACTACACTCTCTCCAACTCTCAGTGTCCTTAATCTTCCTGGAGCTAGGTCCCTACATTCTCAGTAGCTCTCAGTGTCCTTAATCTTCCTGAAGCTAGGTCCCTACATTCTCAGTAGCTCTCAGTGTCCTTCAGCTTCCTGGAGCTAGGTCATTAAACTCTCAGTAGTGATTGTAAAGATTAGGGATGTTAGATCTGTGGTTTTAGAAAAGAAAATAAGTGTGAAACACTAGGGCCTATTCAAATTGAGGACTAATATAAAACAGTTTATAATGTAACACAGTCGGCCTTAAGAAAAATGTGCTTTTGTACATATAAACATAGGGTTCGTGATTCTTTACCGCAAGTATTATTACAGTGGTGCTCAACTATTAATAAAGTGAAATGTGACCGAATTAAAGTTATAATCGAAACAATAATATTAATTCATTGATATGGTTTGCTACTTGATGATACACTTTTCATCTATTTTTATTTTTATCGAGTTAAAGATTGAATTAGGACTGTTTTAATCCAAGATTTTCAGTTTTTAATCAAATAAAAATCTTTGCTTACTAATTCTAACTAAACCTGGATAAAATATAAAGCTTAGATATTTTTTAATGAAATACATGTTTTCAATAAAAATCTTTAAATACAATCTGAATAATTTATAATGAAAATATTTAAATTCTAATCGAATAGTTTATGATAAAATAAATTCAAATCAAATTCTAATTGAATGTTAGGTTCTATTATTTACATTTTTTGATCACATCTTATAAAATAATTAAGGCCACAAGAACTATTTTTATCAAGTTAATAGACTATTATTATTATTATTATTATTATGGGATCTTCAAGTTTCTATGAGCTAATTACCTAGTCAAATTATGTTAATTGATATGTTAAAATAAAATGTAAATACCGTCACAGGACTTACTTGAAATTTGGATGAGATTGTTGATTATATTTTAATAACGGATAAATGGTAGTTTATATATTTATAAATTAATTTCGAATAAAATACTAATCTTAGTTAGATTATAATTTATCTTCGAAATTTTGAAACCTAGCACAGGCTTAGATTGAATATTTGGTTTCCTTAATGAAAATAAATTAACAATTAAATTACGGTACTTTAAGTATTCGTTTATTAATACTAACAAATTTAATTTAATTATTTATATAGGAGACCATAGAATCTGCAGCTTTAAAGATGTACCCTGCCTCGCTAAAAATGCAGGTAATTTATTTTAATTTTTACATTTGAGTTTTTTGCGGGCACTTAACAGAACGGAGCTGACATTTTATTAAATAAACTTAATCCTAACATTACTATTTTCCTTCCGGGATTCAAACATAGAAAAAACATGCAATTATTACTTGGAATAATAATAATATTATAGTAATGATTTTAATTTATTTTCTTTATTTACTCCCCACACCGATGGGCAGACGTCAGTTTCTTCTGATCTGGTTTGTCGGTGATGGGAAGGTTGGGGTTAGAATCCCCGTCGGGTGTACTGAGTTGGCTTCTTTTAAATGCCTTTCCACTCTTCCTCCACGTCAAATGCTGCTCCCGCTCTAGATCACACCTTCCTCCTCCCTGCCCCACTAGGTTTAAAAAGCGAAAAACCCTCATGGATACTGTGCGCAAATAAAAACCCACGTGCAGTACATTAGAGAGAGACCCTTAAAATTGAAGTATTTTCGTTTGATTTTTACAGAAAAGTTAGATTCGTTCTCCGGAGATGGCGACGACAAAATGCCCTGTGATTGTATCCCGGGCTGTATAGAGACACATTTTCTCGTGCACCAAGACAAGGTGCAGTTATTTAAAAACTACAGCGCCGACGAGTACAGTTTCTAGTGAGTACATGCTTCGAGCACCACTTGGTGCATACTTTTGAAAAAAATATGATCAATACCTATTAAATGACACTATTAATATAGTAAAATGTTAGAAATAATGACAGAAAAAAAATACGTTTGTATTTTCTAAAAGGCGTTTCCTATCAAAATTGGATTGTATCTAGTAAGATAAGGGTCCGTGGTTCGATTCCCAGCACGGCCAAACATTTTTCATTGGATGTGTATGCTCAAGTTTAAAGTGGGCCTGTAGCCCATCCATTAATAAACTACGCGTTAAATATCGCTAATGAGATAAGCGTATTAATTATATTTATTAGTCGAGCTAAATAGATTAATACATAAATACTTACAGTTCAACTTTTATTCCTTAGCTATGAAAATATTACTATTATTTTTCAACTTTATTTTAAGATACATACAGTATGAAATAAATGTATTAAATTTTATTGTATCTTTGGCTAAAGGAAAGACTTAATCCTTCAATGCTTACTTCAAATATGAGGTCAGAATAAAGTTGTAACAATAATAATAATATTAATAAATAATAATTTATTTTTATTATTATTATAAATAACCGATAAAGAAACAATTTACACTTATTAGCTAAATATAAGAAGTACCCTGCGTTGCTCGGGGTAGCCACGCAATGTATCTCGTGAGTTCTCCTATAGCAGCGCTTTTCTTTACTTCAAACAAACAGAAAAAAAGATCTTCATTTTAGTTCTTCCGGCCCAGTTTTTAACGAATTAAAATAATATAATCCAAAAAATTTAAATTCCATTTGCACATGTTCGTACACAGGGTCTAATAGTTTTTAAATTTTCAAACCTCTGCGTGTGCTAGATATCGCTCAGTGTCCACACAAACAAACTCTTCGTATTATTGATATATATAATGTAGGTGACCTGGTGGTCTAGGGGTAAGGTGTCAGACTTCTGTGCCGGCGGCCGGGGTTCAATCCTCGGTCCCGGAACAGATTTATCTAATTACCAAACCCTTCCTTCACCTCTGACAAGACGTGTATTAATCACACCTTGTGAATGTGGGGAATGCCAGGCTTCCACCGTGGTTCGGATTCCACGTTAAACTGTAGGTCCTTTCATTTCATCTCACAATCACCCTACCATTACACATTAGCGTAAGTGTGTAAAACCCGAACGGGTAGTAAGACGCGGTGCTAATAAAAATAATAATTATTTATCAAATCTGGCATTTGCATATCACATAACTTGACGAATAAATATATAAAACTCACTCTAGTATATTTTCCAATTGTCCTTAATCATATATAAATCATACTTGTAGAAGGGTTGACAATGGGTCCAGTTGACCCTAACTTTGACATACTTTACTCGATCTAGCCCAATTTAACCTGCCTTAACTTCACGGTAATCGGTTATCTTGAGGATAGGAGAACAACTATGGAGCTAAGGCAGTGCTACTCAACCTGGGGTACACGAGAATATATTAAGGGCTGCGTAAAATTATTTAGTATTTCATGATCAAACTAAATAATCCTGTTCAGATTTAGGGTTAGCCACAATAGACACACACGTAAGGACATGTGAGCTGGGAGCGAAATTTCTCTCTCTCTCTCACTCTCTTAGATGTAAATTATAGAAAACTTATAGTTTGCCTTATGCACCAACAGTTTTGGCAATACTATATACATACGTAATCACGACGTTTCCCTACTGGGTAGGCAAAAAACTGTGCATATAGCTCAGTAAACAAACACTCCGTACTTAATATACATTCACTAACTTTCTCCACACTTCCTTATCCTTGCATACATCCATATACCGAGTCATACATGCTCTTTTATTTTTATTCTTAAAACTAGAAATGTTTCTCTTTTTAACCCATTCACCTACATTCTACAAATATAACCACGTCTTACACGCCTACCTCTTTCTTTTTATCCATACACTCTACCTTCATATATTTGCCTCATCACTCGAGCCACACTCGTCCTCTCAGCATTCTCAAACCAACGCTAGACGTTTCTTTCACATTGACCTATTGTAATCCCTTTCAATCCACACGCCTTCAGCCCCCCATTCATTGCTGTCTCTGTCCATACGTGTTTTTCCACAAACATTTCTTGTATATCTCATTCTGACCGCATTCACCTTGCTCTTGTGTTTCTCCTGACAAACACACAATTCACATCCATGAAACAATGTAGGCATAAACACAATTTTATATACTGCCATCTTTGCCTCTTTTGATGCTAATTCATTCTTTGCAATTTTGCAATTTTGCAATTTTTCGGGCTACAAAGCTGAAGATAATTTATATCATAGGCTCTAACGTAAAAGGTCGAATACCATTGCACTAAGGTCATTCTTATATATATATATATATATATGTGTGTGTGTGTGTGTGTGTGTGTGTGTGTGTGTAGGCTGTCCTGCCTTAACCTATTATAGTTCTTCATTCATGGCCAGATATAAATATATACCCTGATTTTAGTTGAAAGAACCGTCTAGAAAGTTAAAACATATTTATTTGCGGCCAACATTGATAACATATAACAAAATTATTTGTGTTATTCTATAGGTATTGATAAAATCTATCAAAAGTGACATGTGTAGATAACATTACTTAATGTATAAATATATTAAAATTGTTTTGTAACAAAATCAGGATACAGCTACAGTCCAATTTCCATTGTAAGAGTTTTATCTGACAGCTAGAAACATTTCTAGATCTACTGTCACGTATTCACCCTCAGATAACGTGATCTTCAGATTTTGATACCTATAAAATAGCACTAATAATACAGGTGTACGGGAATCCATAGTTAAATATCTTCAGACATATTTAACCGAATTACGTAATTTTTGCGCTCAACAGTGTTCAAACTGTTTTATGTATAGTGACAAAACTAATGTAAGTGTTTTTACAATTATTTAAATTAAATTATATTCCTTTGTATCTTTAATATGAAAGTATACATTCTTGTCAGACCCGGTATTGACCTATTTTATGAGTATAAATTGACAATTGAAGACTTTAAAAGAAATGTGTTAAACTGAAGATGTGCAACCGCTATTAAAATTACAACAATGTTTATCGGAAGTCCTCCTCTCCCCAGATGGCATCCCCGGAACTGCAGGGTTATGAGTACATTCTTCGGGTGAGTGCTATCCCTTCAGACCTTACTCAAAAAATCCCCCTCAGCCTCCTGTGGTCCCCCTACCTCCCTAGACGCATCTCTGGAAGCACTGGGGATATGGTTCCCATCTTCGAGTGGTATCCCTTGAGATCACATCCGAACCCCCCCGCCCTAATCTCATTCGGTTCTCATCCCCTCCAGACAAATCTAAGGAGAAATTTTCCCACTTCTTTTAAGCCCCTTTTCCCAAATTATTTTTCTTCAATTTTTACCTAAGTATTGTGCAATTGGCGCACGGATTTAATAACTATATATTTTTTTTATGATATCCCAGACACCTTTTCCGTTCACCTCTCTAGTAAACACTATCATTGTCGAGAGAAATAAAAAAAGATTTGTAAGTTTTCTTCTTACTCAAATCCGAATACACTAGAGTTTGCCCTAACATTTACTTGTTACTTTCCAGCGGGGTTTTTTTGAAAATTTTTCCCTGCATCTTTTTCAGTTGTTATTTTTTTCGTCATGTATTATAGGTCTAACTTACATTTTAATACTTTAATGTTGGTATTAGTATTCTCTCTATCCTTGAAAAATGTATGTAATAGGTCTCATTACAAATAAACTAAACTAAACTTGTTACTTTCTATTTCAGCCGTGGAGTGAACACGGACAGCGCCATCCACGTGTTTTTGACTGATGTTGTGGGTGTCCAATACGAGAAGAGGCAGTTCTTAACCTGGGTAGACCTGTTGGGTAAATATGACGCAAGGGAAACACGTATACAGTCTCAGTAGATCATCTTCGACATTGTGGGCTCAAATCCGTTGTTTACCCCCTAAATGGTTACCCACGTTACTTGCACTCAAACTATGGTACACACACACACACACACACACACAAAAACCCAACCATTACGACTAGTATGATTTTTGTAGGAAGAACAGTAGAAGTTAGTTACTAAAGTTACTAAAACAATGTTATTATATTCGTACATAAAATCTTGTTATCTGCAGTTGTCACTTTTGATAGTTATTATCAATACGTATATATTAACACAAATAATAAAATAAAATATTATCAGTGTTGGCCACAAATAAATATGTTTGAATTTTCTCTACTGTTCTTCCAACCAAAATCAGGGTATACCTTCGTAGATCGAATGGTCTAAGTTGGGTGACATTGAATTGAGTCCCAAGCCACTTGTTTACCTTTTCAGTAATTCGAATTGGGTCCGGGTTGTTTTGAAGTTACTCGAATTGAATCCAGGCTACATCCTCTATTGTTCTTCCTAACATACGCGTAATCTATTTTAGTCAGTCTATATCGAATGTCATGGAGTGCATGTCAAGCGAGAAACAAATAACGTATTTTGTCATTAATGAGTTTTAAGTTCGTTTTCACAGAATGCTAAAGGACGGAGTACGACGGTGGAATTGTTGTAAGAGCTCTTGTGTGTGTGTTTTTTAAAAAAAACAACTTTCAACCGATCGTGTTATTTTAGCTAATTTCAATGAACCTAACCTAGCCTAGCCTGACCTAACCAAACCTAACCTAACAAGTTCTTGCCGACAATCCAAAAATAGGGCTGGGAATCAATTCAATATTACTTTCTAAGTCAGTGGTTTCCGGCTTGTTTAGGCTTATGTTCATGACACACTTTCAATTGATATAATTTTTTGTGGACCACTTTAAAAGATAAACATACGGACGTGTAATTTTTATAAGCAAGTTAAGTTTTGAGATTTAAAAAAAAATTAGGTACGTTCACTTTCTGCAACGACTGTTATATCAGTACACGATTTATAAACTAACTTTAATCAAGAAGAAACACAACATCCATCCCCTGGACGTTAATTCATCACCGTGAAAGGGGAAACCCACATTCCACCAATGATAAATATTTCGGCCATTTCAGGAATCGAGATTGGGACTCTAAAGCTCGGTAGATAAACACTTTACCAACTGAGCTAAGGTGTCGGACTATAAGAAAATTAATATTTTTACTAACGACAGTAAATTAAAATATACAGCATTCTATGTTATTAATGGGATCCTGTAATTCTAAAAATAGCATTACAATAATAAAACATAATAATGGTTCCAAAGAGTAATAGTAAATCATTTATTGGATCATTGTGAAACTTTGACCTAACTTTGTTGGTATTTTCTTTTGTTTTTTTGGCACTGCATCTTACTGCCCGTTCAGGTTATACGTAAATCTGCTAATTAAGTTAATGAGTTAGGGATAGGGAAGGTTACATTTAGAGGAAATTTACCCGCATTTACATGGAGGAAGAGTGGAAAACCATTTAGGAAAACCCTCCCTAAGTACACCACACAGTGATTCGAACCCCGATCTCTCTGTCATTTTTCTGTCTGTTGTTATTTCATTAATATTAGGGGCGTTAACACTATAAGGCAGCTCTAATTTAATATTCCAGTTCACTAATTAACTCCCGTTGTTAAATTTGATGTAAAACATATTGAGAAACCCAATTTCCAAAGATATTTAAACATTTATCAAGATTCGGCGGCACACCCGTGATGGGTTCACGGCGCACCGGTTTAGAACCACTGGTCCATTACGTCACTCTGAAAATAGACTGAATTTCCGATGACGGGGATATCGGGGTTTGAATCCCGGTTGGGTGTATTACAGGTGTTTTTCCCCTCTAAAAATTGTTTTCCACTCTCCCTCCGCATAAACACGGCTACATATCCTTTAAATTATTATTATGTATTATTTAGCACCGCATCTTACTACCCTGTTCAGGTTATACGCTTTAAGTACTAATTACGCTAATGGATTAGGAATTAGGAAGGTTGAATTAGAGGAAGTGAACCCGCATTTGCTTGAAGGAAGAGTGGGAAACCATTTAGGAAAAACCACCCCCAACTCACCCGATCGAGATTCAAACCTCGATCTCCCCGTACTCCGCAGTAAGGCTTAACGCGACTAGCGCGTTAGCCAACTACGCCACCGAGACGGGTCTTTTAAATTAAACCTTCTTCATTAAATAAAAGTGTTATATATATATTTGTTCCAGCTTCTCTCGGAGGACTCCTTGGTTTCTTCATGGGCTTCAGCGTCATCACCCTGATTGAGACCATCTACTTCTTTACGGTGCGGGTGATGTTCCTCCTGATGTGGTCGCCACCAGAAGCTAAGGAGAACCAGGGTGAAGATAACGACGCTTCTAAGTCCATCCACAAGATAAGAACAGTTAAAAAGGATACTCTGCGGATAACGGGTCGCGTAGTGACCAGTGCTACCAACAGGCTGGTCCGTCACAAGATAAGAAAAAACGCAAAGAAATTAGCCTGGGACAGCTCCGCGTCAATTAACTATGGGTTTTAAAATGGTGTAGAGCTACGTATACACGAATAATATACATACATATACATATACATATAAATCCATACATATATATATATATATGTTTACATCTCCAGAATACATTATCTAAAGGTGAGGGGATCAAATGAGCCAGTTCTCCTCTCAGGATCCTACTTCTCGCCCACAAACACCCAAACATCTCTCTTTTTTACAAATGGCAAGTCTTGTTGACGTATTCACGACACACGTGCATAAAAACAAATTATCATCTATATATTTAAAACATGAATCGATTCCCTTCTACAATAATTTCCGGAGTTTTAAATAACAGATTTTCATAATTAAATATATATATGATCGCTTACATAAACAAAATGGGAGAGTGTTGTTTGCACCCGTGTTGGTAACGCCCTTTAAAAAAAAACGTGGGCGTTTGCACTTGCCTAAAATAAACCGTAAGTGTTCGCGCCAGTCGGCGAATCAAAGCCTTGATAATAGCGACTGGAAGTCATTGAGATGACGTTTAATTTTTGATTGGTCTTGTTTCAGAACTACTTTTATGAAGGAATATTTATAAGCTAGATTAGATTAGGTTAGGTTAGGTTAGGTTAGGTTAGGTTAGGTTAGGTTAGATTAGTCTCATTGACCTGATATATCTATTCTGCCGGGTGTAGGGGGTCAAATTAAATGTTTTTGAAAGGAAATAGCATAGACAAGTTTTGTAAATACAAACATTTACCTTCCTTAGAACAATAAGGAGGATTTGACTATATAATGGTTGCAAATACTTTTTCCCATGGGTAAAACACACACACGGGCGCAACCAACACGTAGCCGACAGAATGTCCCTACTTTTTTTAAATATATATTTAAAGGGGAAATTTTAATTGGAGATGAAAATTAAAATAGGAATATATAATTAAACCACCTATATTAAATGAATATTCAATTTTGTATTTCAAAAATACAAAGGCTACATTTGAAAACTTTCGTCGACGAGCCGGATAGTGTTTTTTTTATCACGATTCCTAACACGGCTTATTTTAAAAACTTGTCGGAGTTGTAAAGACAAGAAGAATGGCTTAGTGGCGGAAAAACATTTTTATCTTTTTTTTTATGTATACTTTGTTTACTTATGAGGTATTACCTCGACCGATAACATTATGGCCCTATCTTATAAGCTATGCCATAGTGGAATCAACCAAGGTAAGCTTTCAGGGTAAACGAAGTGTACATAATTTAACTAATAATGCACAGAGATTGAGTAAGCTATTTTGTATGAAAAAGGGCCTTCAAATTTCCACTGCCCCAAGTCCTCTGAATTCTCTCGGTGACCTTGTAAATGACGTGGCTTGGCGTATGAATACATGAACTGGGATTCAGTGGAATATTAAACTTGTCGTATAAGGTTCTTGTTATGACGAACTGAAACGACCCTATATATGCTCGAGAGCACGTGTCGTTTATTTCACTCTAGTTTTCCCTCGTGTTAGTTGGGTCACGTGAGGAGCTGTTTACCAGTTTATGTTGGCTGCCCTTGTTGCGGTAAAAAGATCGTGACACGGCGTGTGATAAATCTTGACGGAGAAAATGTTGACAATGTGATATATTATATAGGTCACACGAGCAGCTGGCGAGAGTGTGCACGGCTTCACAAGGGCTGACAACTGAACCTGAAGGAGATTTTGATCTTTTAAAGTCCCAACACCTTAACTCAGTCTGTAGCCGGTCTGCCTATTGAGCTAAGGCTCCCGGGTTCGATTCCCGGCTAGGCAAAAAACAAAATCATTGCTGAAATGTGAGTCTCTCTCTTCGACAGTGATGAGATAAGGACCTGGGGGATGAGTGTTGTGTCTGTTCTAGATTTAGATTAGTATTTAGTCGTGTGCTGATATAATCAGTCATTTTAGAAAGCGCACGAATAAACCTCTTATAATAATAATAATAATAATAATAATAATAATAATAATAATAATAATAATAATAAATGAAACAATGTTACCTACCTGTGAATTCAAAGCTATTTTGCGAAGCGGGTTGCATCTAAACTTGACGCATTTAAGCACTCAAAGCACTATCATCGATGTACGAAATAGAAAGAAAAGGTAAATAAATTAATGGTAAGTTCACCCTGCGAGGCCGTTTGTTTACGTTCTGATGACGCTTCCCCTTTTCCGCTGACGAGCACAAGCATTCACTCTAGTAGTTGTGCCTGGACAGTATTTGTTTGTATATTTGAATAAACTTTATTTTGTTTCCTATTCTAGAAAGACAAATGGTATCATTGAATATTTTTTAATTCAAATCCTGACAGGAAGACTCCTACAGGCCATTTTCGTGAATTTAGGGTTCTGCCAAACTGACAAGCGAGCGAGCGACTGAGCGACTGGGTGGCCAAACTCGCGAGCGAGAACGTGATTAGCAGATAGCTCTCGATAGTTGTTGGCGAGGAGGCAAAGGTTCGAATCTTGGCTCAGTGAACTGAGGGTGGTTTTTGACAAGTGGTTTATTGTTGTGGTTTTCCCATCCTCTATCCGTGATAGTGGTGATTCTTATTTTTAAGGCTTACTTTGATTATCATATTGAAGTATTTTAACATATCAATTTTACATACATACACATATACAGTGGCGGCTCGTGTATAGGCACTGCGGAACTGCAGCACCCCCTATTTCCACTTGATATTATAGATAACATTTAATATAATGAGGCTTTAATTCTTTATTTATTTTTGTAGTACAATATATATTCCTCAAGCTTAATGTCAGTACTTCAGTAGCCATCCCACAGTTTATGAAAAATATACAAAAATCTTTGTATGGAACTGTGCGCTTCACAGTGCCAGCGACGTGGTGTTTGACTGTTGTGCGCATGCGCACATAGGAGGGGGTGGGGAGGAAGGTGGAACTGCCAGGTAGAGAGAGCACTGTTGCTCTCGCAATGCCGGCTCTAGCGTGATAGTGGAAGGAAGTTGTTTTTTTACGCAGCGTATGTTGTGCTTAAAAACCATGTACCATATTCTTGAATGTAATAAAGTGTATAAGAGTGTAAAATTAGATTATTATTCTGCTTTCAGCTATTCAATTTGATTAATTTTTTTCAGTTCTTTTATTTAACAGAAAGACTAAATGTGCTTGCAGTACTTTCAATGGAGAAAAAATTCCTCAATTGTCATCCAGAGATCAAGGAGAAAATTATAGAATGTTTTGCGCAGATTTAAACAAGAAGAATGAATTTCATTTTTAAATGAATAGATCAAGCTTGAACTGTACAAATTTAAGTTAAAGAAGTTCCTGAATAAATTTTCATTTTATACATGTTTTTTCCCCCTTTTACACAATTTTAAAACAAAGGCTAAAAATTTTCTGGAGTAGCATCCCCACTAATTTTAGCTATGAGCCGCCACTGCACACACACACA
>CABFVX010000152.1:304968-322265 GCA_902151425.1 Timema shepardi | reverse complement strand
GGGGGGGGGGGCGGACAGTTTGAAAATAATTAACAATATATCTGGTTGGGTTGGATTCAAATTCCGCGTAATTGGGGGTACATTTCCTCTTAATTATTATAACTACCTACCTAATTGATATAAATATGAGAATAGTCCAGATGGGTAGTAAGATGAGGTTCATTCAAACAAACAATTTTACTTGCGAATAATATTTCGTGTAGAATTCTACCTGCGTATAATACAGGACAAAGATGGCTGCCAGCTGCCTACGTATTATAAGCTATGGTTTCAATACAAAGTTTGAAGCTAACTTAATGTGTTTTGTTACAACTGACACGTATTATTTACTTTAAACTCGTGAACAATATTAATTATAATCAAATATTTAGAAATAGTAGGTTGTTTTAATTTAATCAATAAAATAATAATCTTACAATGTCAAGTTAAAATCCTCGTAACCTAACCGTTTGTAAAGTCTAACCGTTGGTTAAACTTAGCGTTGCGTTTTACAATACTATTTTTATGTGCGCGTAAAATTACGGATAGGTGCCTTCCATTAGTTCGGAGCGCTAGATTTGTGTCAAAGCTTTTGATTGGCCTAACTTGACCATAGAGAATATAACCAAGTCATTACAACGTCTATGGAACTGTTATGAAAAAATCAATCAAAACGAGTTCAATTCATCAAATTTGTTGAGATTATCTGCTATATTTTATCATATTTATTTGTTTGTTAAAAATAATAAACACAAAATTTAAATTTTAGCAAAGAAGAGGAAATTTTGCTAATTGAATTAATAGATAAATACAAACAAACGATTCAAAATAAAAAAAATTCTAATTGGTGTCTATTCACTTCAAGAATTTCTAATTTTTTTTTGTTTAAGCGAAAACGTAAAATGATTCTTCCTCGTTAAAAAAATTCAGGAAATTCTTTCGTTCCAATTATTGTATCTCTTCGGTATTTAAAGTCTTGGGTTCCTTAGAACCTGTAATTCATTTTCAAAGTCATCATAATCAAACAATAAATCACCCATTTCATAATTCAAATAATTCTAACCTAACTTTAATAATAACAATTGTCTTGAAAACAATATGGCGGAGTGTTTAACGTTGTTAATGTGGACGTTATGTTTGCTAACCGGAAGGTAGACCTCGCGTTAACTTTACGAGCACATTTACGGGAACATTAGCGCTAACCAAACATAGTAAAATAAAAAGTAATGGTCGTTATCGCTTAACCTCATGTTAAGCCCTAACGAATAGAATAACATGACATTGTAAAATTGGCCCTAAGTGTTTAGTAATGCCAGATATGTTTTTTTTTAAATTTCTGTTTATTTTCGATTATAAAATATAAAAAGAACACATATTTAATTTCAATGTCATATGAGACTCTTAAAGGCAATAATGCAATTATTGTTTCCAGATATTCTTGAATACATCTCAAAAATTAAACATTTATTTGGAATCATCATGTTTACAAAAACTCTAACTTAAATTATCATCCTATTTTATTTTAAATATTTAATAATAAAGTACTAGGTATTCTATAAGCAAACGCTCTAAGCGTAAATAAAATATTGTTATTGATACACAAAAATATATTTTTTATATTAAATCCATGACAAGTCCAGCATTAAAGAATATTCACCGAACTATTTTTAATATTATACTTGATCAAAACCTATTATTAGGACATCAATCAATAGGAAATTTAATCTAATTAATTAAATGTGAATAAAATATTTTTGCATAGTTTTTCAAACCAGTTAAATAATATATTTCTACAAATAAAATGAAAAATAAATTTAATATATATTTTTTTGAAATTGTTAAATAGAATTAAGAAATTCTATAGTTTGTTTAATGTATTTTAACTATAGGAAACTGGCAATGTAATGTGTAGTTACAAATTTAATAAATGGTCGGGAGCTGCAATTAATAAAGTGTTTACGAAGTATTTAATGCTGTTATTTGAATAATATTTTATACATACTTTAATTGTTATAAGAATAACATGTAAAAAAATGTAAATGTTGAAAAAAAAGAGAAATTGTTAAACTCCCTTAATTAAGGGTTTCTTGGCAAAAACATATTTTGTCATCAGAGTGGATAATCACCCATTATCATCTAGACAACTCATTTCTTACTTTTCCCTTTCAAAGCTTAAACAACAAATCCTTCAGCACAGTGCTGCACTCTGTTGTCAGGCGGTGGATACTTGCAACATTGCGACGCTACAACACCAAGCCCTGCAAGCAATAGTGAAAGTCCGGATACTCCACAGATGGCACCACCTATCATGTCTGCTAACGCTGTACCTGGTTTTGGCCGTAAGGTGCTCAAGATGACTAAACCCGCGCTGCTCAACATACTGAATATAGTCAACAATATGTATCCTGAAAAAAAAAAAAAATTGAAAGGCTCAAATAAAGGTAGATTGCTGACCGAGTGTAACAGATACAGATTTTTTTTTTTTTTTTATATATATAAAAGGGTAGATGCTATGCATCTTATTGTCTGTTCGAGTTATTTACTACTTACGCCAACTAATCTAAGCACATAGGAATATGTAAATATATTTGAAATAAATTTAGCAATATTCCCTTGGGGAGAGGACATAAATTAACCCCCAGTATACCAGGCAAATATCTACATAGCCAGCGAAGAGTATAAACTGCAAACCATTAAATCAACAGTCTAATTTGGGGAATGCCAGGCCTCCACCGTGGTTTGGATTCCACGTTAAACTGTAGGTCCTCCATTTCATCTCACAGTCACCCTAACATTACACATTAGCGTAAGTGCGTATAACCCGAACGGGTAGTAAGACGCGGTGCTAATAATAATAATAATAATAATAATAATAATAATAATAATAATAATAATAATAATAATAACAGTCTAATTGTTATGGGAAAACCCTTATCTGACAGATTGAAAAACTATTAGAGCTACTTTCTCGTTTTCATACGTCAGTAAAGTGATCCCTAGCTATCACTTTTGATAGATAATATCAATTCCTCTGAGCTAATTCTAATGGTGTCATTGTTGGCTCTAAAAAAATATGTTGGTATTTTTTAAAAGGCTGTTCCCGTCAAAATTTAGCTGTACCCTGATGGTGATTGTGCAATTACAGTTAGAATTTTTACAGTTTTTATAGCATTAAATTTTTTTGGCAAAAATAAATCAAATATTTCTCCAGTAGCAACATAGAGTTTAGTTTTATGCACATGCTAATATCAAAAGATTTTGAATATCTATCAAGGGTGTCCTGGAATTTGGTCAACACTTTTTAAATAAAAAGAAAATGTTTTGACAAAATTCCAGGACACCTTTACAGATATTCAAGATACGTTGATATTACCATGTGCAGGAAACTAAACTCTATGTTGCTACTGGAGAAATATTTGATTTATTTTTGCCAAAAAAGTCAATTCTATAAAAACTGTAAAAATACTCGTGTTCCCTTCTGCCGCTCCTTAAGATATTTCTTTAGAGAAGGGAAAAAGATTGATGAAGCATTTTTTCTTAATTTTTTTAAATCAATGAACTATTTTTTAAGCATCAATGGTATTTTTTTCTTATAGATATCAATCTTCCCAAAACGTAGGTTACTGTGTATTAAATGAACAGAGCTAAGGTTCGAAAGACCAAGTTATGGACCTAGCTTAGTTGGCTTAGTCAAAGTTTGTTCAACTACGTTAAAGTTTTATAATGATCGTTAAAAAATTTTGAAGCTAAGTAAGAATCCGTTTTAAGTTCAGTAAATATTCGTAAATTGTAAAAAGCTTTCTGACGCTCGGTATTATTCGTTTAAGTTCTGGAAGGGCGTGACTGATTATGTTCGAATTTATTTGGGTGTATCTATATTAACTTTGTCAGATATTTTATACTAGCAGTTCTGTGAACAGTAGACCTCGCTTCCTCCATGTTCTTATCTTTACTTACTTACTTTACTTTTCTTAACATTTCTCTTTGGATTTCAAGTATGTATTTTTCCTTGGTACTCAAGTTAGATAGAAAACAAATGAATACTATACTCAAAATACATTATATCCATAGAGAATAACAATTTTTCACACGGTTTAAGACGTTAGTCTCGCTACATGTGTCAAAATTAAAAAACTAAATCATCAGGTATTGGGAATTATACATTAAAAATCACTTGGGATGATGCTATTAAACGAAAAACGTTTTGAGCAACCGCCATATTGATGTGGATAGCCAGATTTACAAACTATTTTGAGACATCGTTTGGCCTAGGTTCAAAGACTAACCTTGCCTAATTTCGATAAAATTGGTCAACAAATTTTGCAGTTATCAGGGAACAAGCAAACATACAAAATTTTGAGTGGTCGCCTTCTTGAAATTTATAATCAGATACAAGCATGTAAATACGTTGTCCGGCTTAGGTTGAAAGAATGTTCCCGCCGAATTATGATAAAATTGGTCAACTAATTTAGCAGCTGTTGCGTTGAAATATCTGGACACGCACGGACAGACGAAAAGGCAAATCGAGCTTTTTTTTAGCACCCGTTCGGATTATACGCTCAAGTACTAATTACGACAATGGGCTAGGAATTGGGATGATTGAATATAGAGGAAGTGAACCCGCATTTGCATTGAGAGAGAGTGGAAAACCATTTAGGGAAAACCACCCTCAGTTCACCCGAGTGAGATTCGAACCTCTATATCACCGTCCTCAGCAGTCTAGCTCAACACAAAACCAGCACGTTAGCTAAATACGCCATCGAGGCGGGTATTACTCAAGTTAAAACGGAATCTAGTTTCACTTGGTCAGTAAATGGTTTTAGGGTAAAATTATAATTTTTCTAAATATGTTGTATTATTTTATGAAATATTATTGGATTCTTTAAAATATAAAAGTAAATAAAAACGATTTAATAAAACAAAATTTTTTCACAACCACCTTAGACACATATTACAAATATGAATTTTTCTTAACTTAATAGTTTTTTTAAACTGTCACACACGTAATATATCAATTCTATCTTTAATATTCGAAGCAAAATTATTTTTGCTTAGTCAACATTATAAATAACGTTAGTAGTTTTGCAACAACAACAAAATCGATCGCTTGATCATTATTAGCCACTCGAACAAAATAAGTAGATAACAGTAATCAATTATTTACATATTTAATTTAATTTTCATTTATTTGAGGTATTTAACGTGCACTTTCAAAACCGATGGATTATATCAGCACACGAATTATAAACTAACTTATATCTAGAACAGACACATCATCCAGCCCTCGGCCGTCAATTCTCAATGTGAAAGGGAAAATCCCAATCTCATCGATAATTTTTTTTTTCAGCAATGCCAGAAATCAAACCCAAGACCCTTACCTTGGTATAAATACATGATACCGACTGAGATAAGGAAGGTGTTGGACTTAAAATAGTTAAATGAAATATCAATTTTATGTCAAACTGTAAAACATCATAGCTTCATAACGAATCAGCGCCATTGAAGGAAGGTAGACCTAGACTTACCAGATGTATAATTTCTGTTTGGAAGCCACTGAGATGCCCTGGCTCTGAACCCGGCACCTCCTAGAAGCAGGGACGTAAACCCAGACAGCAAACCTAGGTCCAGGAAGTAGCGTCTCCCCTCCTGAAATACATGATTTAGACATATTACGTAGTCATTCTCAATCGTTCAAATATAATCTAAGAGTGTGGACGTGCGTAGGAAGTGTATAAACCCACCAAATAATTTATTTGATTTATTTATCTATATACTTTTTCAATATCTACACTTGAGTTCAAGTTGACTTTGGTGGTCTTGGGGTTAAATGCTAGACTCAGGACCCATTATTCGTGGGTTCAAACTCGACCGGGGTCGACAGATTTTCCCTTGAGTGAAATAAATCCGTAGCAAAACTTCCTTCTGAGGGGATCTCATGTCGATTGTGGTGTATTAACTAAATCTGGAAGATATGTGAAAATATATTTCCCGGCAAAATTGGTAAACACTTTCACTCACAGAAATTCTCGGTTCAGAAAGTGCACGTTAGATACCCTAAATTAATAAATAAAGTAATCCTGTTGGAGTGACAACCTAATCTCGGAGCTCGGGTCAAAAACCCTTGGATCAACGTGTTGATAATCTAATATTGATGTCTTCTTGTTTTTTGTTTTATTTTTGAGTGCACGATGTCTTGGAGGGAGAGTGGGAAATAATTTAGTAAAAATCACCCTCAGTTCACCCAACCGGGATTCAACCCTGATATCCCCGTCAGTCCGGTCCATTGCAAAGACACTTTAAACCAGTCATGTATATCCTTTTCTCGATTGAGGACCGCTTAAGCTCTTGGAGAATCGGTCTGAGGACATACTTGAGCCTTATAGTATTGTAGCACCCGAATATTGTACGCACAGTCACAGATATCCACACCCCTTCTATCCACCCATACTTACATACATTACACAAGTAAAATTAAACCTATAATTATGGAAACTACATGGAAGTTAGCGAGCATTTACGTCAGATACAAAAGCCTAATATGTTGTTTATTTCTGCCATTTGAATTCTTTCTTATTGAGCTGGTGCCCGCTTAAGTGGTCAAATGTTCAGAGGTGTCAAATTCGTGTTTGACTGGATTGCTGATGACAGGGAGCTAGTGAGAGTGATTTTTCCTAAATGGTTTCCAACTCTCCTTCCATACAAATGCGGCTAGATTACCTCTAAAATTCTTCCTTCCTCATCCCTACCTTCTTGGTAGTCGAAAGTGGCCCACGAGCCACGGGTTGGACATGCTACCACGCAACCGTTGACACGGGTCTCATTTTATTTTGTTTTAACATCATACTCAATTTTTGTTGAGCTACGAATATATCTTCGCATTTGACTACACACACAGATAGGCTACACAGAGACTCCGAAAACATACACATACGTGCACCAACATGCACATAAATATACACCCACAAAGGGTGTATACACACAAATACACACACAAACACACACATAGGGTGTGTACATTCAATACACACAGACACACAAATACACACATGGGCATACACAGAGACAAATACATAGATCCACAAAGCCATACACTGCTACGTAAAGACATACACATATATACACAGAGAGACACACAGATACACACAGTACACAAAGGAACACAAATACACACATATATACACAGTGACACACATACACACAGATAAACCAATAGATACACAGAGCAACACACATGCACACAACTGAACTAATAAACACACAGACACACAAAGAGACACACATGCATGCACAAATACACGCCCAGATACACGAAGAAACATGCATACAAAGAGATACACACGAATACACAGAGTGAAATACATGCATACACAAAGACACACACACAGATACACAAAGAGACACGCATACATGCATACATACACAAAGACACCCATAGATACACAGAGCGGTACACATACACACAGATAAACCATTACATACACACAGATAAACCATTACATACACACAGATAAACCATTACATACACAGATACACAAAGATCCACACATACACATAAATAAACCAATACATACACAGATACACAGAGCGGTACACATACACACAGATTAACCATTACATACACAGATACACAGAGATCCACACATACACATAGATAAACCAATACATACACAGAGATCCACACATACACACAGATAAACAAATACATACACAGAAACACGTAGATAAACCAATACATACACAGGTACACAGAGAGCCACACATACACATAGATAAACAAATACATACACAGATACACAGAGAGCCACACATACACACAGATAAACCAATACATACACAGATACACAGAGATCCACACATACACATAGATAAACAAATACATACACAGATACACAGAGAGCCACACATACACACAGATAAACCAATACATACACAGATACACAGAGATCCACACATACACATAGATAAACAAATACATACACAGATACACAGAAAGCCACACAGATAAACCAATACATACACAGATACACAGAGAGTCACACATACACACAGATAAACCATTACATACACAGATACACAGAGATCCACACATACACATAGATAAACCAATACATACACACAGATAAACCAATACATACACAGATACACAGAGAGCCACACATCCACACACCTACTTACAGAAACACACACATGCAGTATGTCCTCACCAAAGACAGCAAGTAGAACCCTGCGACGCACGTGATGACGCCGCAGAGGAGCAGCAAGGAGCCACATACACACAACGTGGCGGTGGGAGGTTCGACATACGTTGTCGGCAAGGTGATCCAGGACGCCTTTAGACTCTTGGTAGGAGACGCACATGGCGACCTCGAGGAAGCTGACACGGTGACGGGCGCCGGGGTCTTGTTGGGGTAGATGACCGCCGTGCTCTTCAGCGGGGACTCCTGACCCCTCGCGTACCTCTGTTCCTGCTGACGGCGGTGGGGTGAAGGAATGTTCTTGTTCGGAGTTGTGAGTGGGGAAATCAGCTTAGCGTTCTTTCTTGGAGTCACGTTTGGATCTTTACTCGCGGATGACAAACACGTGTCTTGTCTTTGGCACGTCTGCGGCGGACATTTTTTGGGTGTCGTGAAGTCGATCAGCATAAATGAGCTTTTTTTAGGCGTCTGTGGTGGTAGAATATCTTCGTAGCGGTGCGCGATGGTCGTGTTCCTTCTTTGGGGTGGCGGTGTCAAGGGTTCGGGGTTCCTCCGGTAGGTGTTGGATAGGACAGTGGTGCTGCTCCGGCGTGGAATCCCCGGGGGTGGGTGTGAGTGTAGGGGCTCCTCCTCTTCGTGAGAGGGAGGAACAACCACAGAGTAACTCCTCCTGATCGGTTGCGCCAGAACTTCCTGTGGCCTCGGGGATTTTGAAGCGTCGTTTAGACGCCGCGCCGCGGGAGACACAATCACGTTCCTGTTGATATCAGGCGCGGGTTCCTCCCTGCGTGTGGGTGACAACAATCTTCTCTGGGTCCTGGGTTTGAAGTCATCGCTTTTATCTGGGATATACCTGGTCGTCTCCACCAAGCGCATCGCTGTGGGTGCTCCGATGGGTGGCTCCCTCTTGAGCCAACAGCGCTGCGGTTGCTGCTGGTGATGATTGGAGTTTACCACGTAATGCTCGTCTTCGTAGCAGTAGTTTACTTGACCATTGTTGTGACTCGTTGATGGTCGAGAGCCCGTGTACACGGTCACCGATTGTTCGTAATCCTCATCGCAGTCGTAATCGTACTGGGTTGAAAAAGCATGGTTATTGTACCCGTTCTGTCTGGTGGACGCCATATTACCTGCTAGATGTCTTCAAACACCTTATAAAATATGTTTTGATCAGTCGTGTCGCCCAAATTTCCGTAAACTAGAGCTGTATTTTAATATTAGTAAACCAAAATAGAGTACCCACCGAAAATAATTTACATCACATTAAAAAATATTTTGTCAACATATATGTTCTTACTTTTACACGCAGTATCTAAGGTTATCAAATAAAGATTGACAAACATACGCACTTTTGTTAACTTATTCAAGGGGCACAATTTGATCGATTTGTGAATACCGTACACCATTAAACACAATACCGGTTATCACAAATTTTCGGTAGCTTCAAACTTGTGACATTATTTATGTCAGCGGATGATCTAAACGTCCGCCTAATTCGTCCACACACAGCTTGAAGCTCGCATAAGACTCCCTAGAGACCATGACAATGGACGCCGACAGACGCTACGTGACTGAAAGCGTCTCTCTGAGCGAGTCAAACACAGCTGGGACGAACTGAGTCCCCTGAGCAGCTAGCACACAGGAGTGAAGAAGCTGTTTGCTGTCGAAGAACAAACGGTCGTGTTGGTTGATGACGTCCAAAAGGGGGGGTTGCCCCGCTTGTTGATTTGGTATCAGGGGGGAGAAGAGCAGAGGGGTGTTTAAAAGCCTCATTGTGCAAAAGCCGACCTCGGGGAGGGTATGTAGATTCACTTTTCTCTGCATGGCTGACAATGAAGAGGGGTACTTGCTGGAAGGGGGAGGAAACGTTGGGAGGAGGGGTAAGGGGGAGGGGCAGATTTTTCAAAGAGCGACACCGGGCACGTGCCGGGTGCTTCGTTTTTCCGTTACACTGATGGAGGGGACTCGTGCCAAAAACTAAGCTACTCTCTGTTCTGAAAACATTTGCTGCTGCACCTGGAAGGGGCTTGTTTTCAAAACGCCAGGAAGACGACCTTGCCACGTTTGTTCCGAATTTAATCATAAGACAAACACAATAATCAAGTCCCAGGTCATTGCTTTATCAACTATGGAAAAAAATTAACAAACCTAATTTAAAAGTTATATGTTTATGGACCTCATCAGGTAATGAGTCCCGAACCCTCATGTCAGTAGTCAGACACACGATCGACTGAGCTAAGAAACTAAATCTTATAACTGTTGTTTGGACAAAGTTTCAAATTACATTTTATCGCTTTTATATTTTAACTTCTATGATTTAGCCTAAGAACTTTATAAAATGTATATTTGAGGTAAGCCTTTTTACAAATTAATATTTTCGAATTATAACTGAGCCATTATTCCTATTGCTTTAAATCATAGCTATGTTCATTAATTGTATCGAAGGCCACCACGTGTTATTTTTAATATATTCCAATACCAATTTTAAAACATTATATTTAATATGAAATTTAATTGAATAAAATCATGATGCCTATTATTTATATATATATAATAATGGCGGATTTTTTTAAATATACCGGTAGTTTTTGTTTTTACCTAACCGTATAATTTAGTGCAGATATAAAATATTTACAACAAATTTAATGGGTACATCTACAAACTTATTTGTAAAAGGATTAACCTAACCTACAATTTTAAACCGTGTTTTAATAATTTTACCATCGTTTCTGTGAATATTGAAAGCTCTGTATAAAATTACAACACAACATATTTGAAAGAACCTGCAAACGTGTGTGAAACATATGTAATATCGCCTGAATAAAAGCCTTATCAGAAAATATAACGGTAACGTGTTATAAATTATAACTTTAGGTACGAAAAAATGTAATCGGAAACAGGAGATTTAGTGGTGATAAAGACATTATATTTTTCTAACAATCAGACTAGATGTGTTTTGAATGGGTAGTACCGCGTGTGTCGCGTGCCCTACAGGTAAACTTCACCGAATAGATGCTGGTAGTTTACAGGATGTGTACAAATTTCATTCACATCCACAATTTCATTTTAAAATTTATCAAATATTATACAAGTTAGTGGCGATCTAGTATTTATTACTTTTATAAAATTATGTAACAACAAAACAATGTTCTTGGTATTGTGACTCAGCAAATTGTTGAAAATTGTATTTAATTTATTTATGTATGTATAAATATACAAGATACTAGATGTATACTCGTATATAAATATATTATTATATATTATTTATTTACATATATTATATATATGTATATGTATGTTTATATATTTTTTGCATCCCGTCTGGACTATCTGCGTATTATAAAGGTTGTACCATGACATAGCCAACAAACTCCAACCAGCTTCGGTGGCCGCATGGTCTAAGGTGCTAATATTTCAGTAGACTATGACGGGAACGTAGAGGTTCAAATATAGGTAAGAAGTACTGAGGATGTTTTTTTTTTCTATTCGGCCTCCACGCAAATACGGGTACACTTCCACTAAATTCAACCTTCCTTCATCCCTATCACATTAGTGTAATTAGTCAATATGTGTTCAGCCAGACGGGTAGTAAGACGCGGTTCTAAATAAAAAAGTCCTCTTTGATTTGAAAATGTCCATAGTTTTTTTTTTAATCCATCTTGTCCATCTTGTACACTATCAAATGATAGACCGAAACAAAACTAACTGTTGGTGGTAGACACTGTAGCTTGGCGCGGCAATGTGTTTAGAAATACAGTACTAGTGTTCTCGTGTGTTCTCGAGTTTGTGGGTGCTCCGGTGTTCACACAGATCTAACCCTGACTGCTAGCAGCTGCGGAGGCCGTTGTGGCGGGNGTTCAAAGACTGATACTTTTTTTTCTGTACTGCGTCTCACTACCTGTTCGGAATATCTGAATATATACACTTACGAGTAGAATAGAATTTTTTAAATGTACCTACATTTGCGTGTAGGGAAAGTGGGAAACTATTTGGGGTCTCCCCGTCCCTGGCAAAGGTAGATTAGACCAGATGACCATGAAGTTTTGATTCGCGTGCCAATTAATTCAGGTCATTAATAAATATATCAGACGAATCACGAGGGATATTTGAAGGCCATTTTGTATTATAATAGCGATTGGACGCTCGAATACCTCGAATTCTGCGGTATTTGAGGGATTTAGGATTAGTAAAAGTCTCATAAAATGATATCAAATACAAAAAACTTGACTTGATATGAACATTTTAAACAATTGGGGACCGTCCTTAAATTACATAAGGATTGGTTTTTGGTGATTTAGAATTTTCTCGTCCCCCTCCCGCCCTCCCCCCACTCAAAGGATCGTAAGACATTTTGTCCGTCCCCCCCTCACTTTCCTTCTCTATCTTAGGTAATTTCTTATGATTTGGTAACTTAGATTATTTTAATCATTTCGTTATTTTTATACATAATAAGGATTGGTAACAAAGCGAGTGGTAAATGCATTCATTTTTTTAAAATAGATTTTGTCTCATCATAAAATTTATAAAAAAAAACTTTTGTGGGATGGATTCTGACCCCTTTCCCCTTCGTAATAAAATAAATAACCCCCACCCTCCTTACGTAATTTAAGGCTGCATTACACGTAACGACTTCCTCATGGTCTTCCTGAGATTGGCTTCCTCGTGGGGAAGTTGGTGTGTGCAATGCAGCAAAATCATGTGAGGATGACCACATCGACTTCCCCATGAATATCCGAATGTTTGGATATTTTCAAGAAGCCCGTGGGGAAGCTGATGCGTCTAATAGCAGCGTGCGCTTCTTCACGTCAACTTATTCTATTGCGCATGCGCCGGTCTCCAATCTCGCCCGTTTTCCCGGAGGCTCTTATCAGTGTTTATAACTGTAGCCATTGTGTTCTTGTTGATAAGGAGAAACTTGTAGGTTTTTGATTGTTTATTTTTCTTAAACGTTACTGATTTGTGTTGTTATTCTGAGGAGAACTCGTTTGTTTTTATTTCTATTCTAGATCTTAATGACCAGTGTAGGTCTATGAATTATTGAACATTTCCCGACATTTTACCTTCAAGCATTAGCTTCTGTTTCTGTTTTTCACACATTCATCTACAACATTTAGCCACGCCTTACATGGCCTACCTCTTTCTTTTTATCCACACACTCTACCTTCATATATTTGCCTCATCACTCGAGCCACGCTCGTCCTCTCAACATTCCCAAACCAACGTAAGACGTTTCTTTCACATTGACATGTTGGATTCCATTTCAAACCGCTCTCCTTCAGCCCCCATTCATTACTGACTCTGTCCATACAAGTTTTACCACATACATTTTTTAGCTATCTCATTCCTAACTTACTCTTGTGTTTCCCCTGAAAAACACACACTTCACATCCATGAAACAATGTAGGCATAAACACAATTTTATATACTGCCATCTTTGCCTTTTTCAATAAAACTTCATTCTTCGCACTGGCCTTTGTTGACAGTTGAAAATTCACTTCAAAAATGGTAACATATTCATGCCATTTATACATTTTTTAATCCCCTGAACTAGCGTTATTTCCATCACTTGCAAAAGTGATAAATTACATTCGCTAGAGAATTGAATACGGAAATAGTTTTATTAAAAGTAACTTTTCAACTGTCAAATAAAAATAAAGCTATCTAAAATTATTTGTTGAAACTAATTTATAATTAGCTTGAACACTCTAAGGGTGGAGGTGTAGTGAACGTGAGTTGAGGACATTTTTTTTGCAGTTTTTATGACAAAACATTATTTTGTCCAAAATAAATAAAATATTGCTCAATTATAAACATAGAATTTAATTTTCTTGACATAATGATATCAACATGTCTTCAATATCTGACAAGGATGTCTGTCTTAGAACTTAATGACAACTTTTTCTCTTCATTTAAAAAGGTCTCTTATCTAATATCGATATGCTCATGGCAGATATTCAACAACTGTTTATATCACCATGTGAAGAAAATTAGACTCTATATTTCTACTGGAGCAATATTTTTTATTTAGGCCAAAAAAGTTTTGCTATAAAAACTCTAAACACACTGACCTTCACCTGCGTCCCATACACTCCCACCTTATGTTCTAGTCGCTGTGAAGAATTCTTTTTTTTTAGCACCGTGTCTTATTACCCGTCCGGGTTATACGCTTTAAGTACTAATTACGCTAATGGATTAAGAATTGGGAAGGTTGAATTAGAGGAAGTGAACCCGCACTTGCGTAGAAGGAGAGTGGAAATCCACTTAGGAAAGACCACCCCCAGTTCACCCGACCGAGATTCGAACCTCAATATCCCCGTCCTCAGCAGTCGAGCTCAACACTACTAGCGCGTTAGCCAACCACGCCACCGAGGTGGGTATGGAGAGTTCAATATTGAGTAATTAGTATACGAGTGGCTTAGAATCAATTTTTTTTTTAAATTTTAAATTTACATTAACAATATCAAATGTACACTTCGTTTACCCAGGAAGGCAATAAGCTTACCTTGCACGTTTACACTATGATATAACCTATAAGATCGGGCCATGGCATCATCCGTCAAGGAAAGAATGCTACCTTTCAGTGTAAACGGAATGTTCTTGTAATCTAATATGGGTATCTTAAATGGTAGAACGACCTGTACGTAAATTAGCACAGTCCAAGTTAAATCGTTGTTCAGAGGTTTTTTTAGATAGTATTTATTATACATACTTATCCTGTGTTCCTTTTATTTCCAAGTTTTTAAATGAAAATTTTAAATAAAATCCACTATAGATATTTTGCCAATAAACTTTTCTGGTTATTTTACTTTTAAGTGCTCGTTAATCGTCCTGTACATCTTGTTTACTTCAATTTCTAGTTCAATTTTCATGCAAAGGACCTTTTAGAAATAAAAAAAAAATTGCGGTCAGAATTTTTAGTATTCTACTATTTTATTAGTATTATTTTATTGGTTTTGGTAATATACATACAAAAAAATAACGGCTGACGATCAGATGACCTTAAGTATGAATACGTTAAAGTATTAAATATCAACTTTTCTAGCTGTCAGATAATGTTCTTCCTAAAAAAATAGGATTGTACCCTACTTGGTTTCAATATGGTGCAGTTTATAAAATAGGACCATAGAGAAATTAGTCAAGGTAAGTCTGCTACTTTTCTGGGTACACGGAGAGCACATGTGAACCAGAAATTACACCAAGATGTAGGATGTATTGTGCAAACTAGACATCACACTAATTATACCTGTTGAGCCAAGTAGATGGTATAATTATGCAACTCAGACAAGAACAACCAACGGCCATTATATGAAACTACGTGAAGTTATTTTCCAGTTCGTTAACACTCCATCTTCAGCATCAAGAAGTTAATCGTTTGAAAAACCTCACAGATCAAACCATCGACGTTATTTTCCTTCTCGTTAGTTTCAAAGAAATTAACGAGAGTTAAATAATTATAAAATTTTACGAAGCTCAAGACTTTGTGAAGTATTTTTCTTTTTATTAATACAGTAAGTTTAAAAAAAATCTCTTCTTTCTATATGGACTTTTGTCAAAGTTGGTAGAAACCAGTAGGAGAACAAGACCCTTATAAAGTAAGTTTAGTAACTAAGTCCTCCGGAAAAAAAAGTTTCTCTACATACAGACATAGGCATACATACACACACATACACACATACATACATACATATATACATACATATATACATACATACATACATACATACAGACATACATATATACATACATACATATATACATACATATATACATACATACATACATACATACATACAGACATACATACATATATACATAAATACATACATATATACATACATACATATATACATACATACATATATACATACATACATACATACATACATACATACAGACATACATACATATATACATAAATACATACATACATACATACATACATGCATACAGACATGCATACAGACATACATATATACACACATACATACATACAGACATGCATACAGACATACATATATACATACATACAGACATACATACATACATACATACATACATACAGACAGACATACAGACATGCATACAGACATACATACAGACATACATATATACATACATATATACATACATACAGACATACATACAGACATGCATACAGACATACATATATACATACATACACACATACATACAGACATACATACATATATACATAAATACATACATACATACATACATACATACATACATACATACAGACATGCATACAGACATACATACATACAGACATACATATATACATACATACAGACATACATACATATATACATACATACAGACTGTAGCATTGGGCTTACCAAACAGACGTAAAAAAAAAAACATTATATAAACTTACCGCATTCACCTCCTGACGAGACTCGCATAGAGACGAACATTCACTGTCACGGCCTGGAAGAAAACTAAGAGACTCTGAGGCGTGGCATTCAGAGCGACGGCTGGCCTGGCCGGGCATGCGCAATGGCGAGTCTCCGTAATGGAATGTTCCACAAAGTGCCACAGTGTTCCATGGACGATCCAGAACTATACCCTCCCCCCCCCTTCTCCTGTCTTTCTCCACTGAGTTGGATATATATCATGCTTTCAGTACCGTATCGTTACAATTGGGCCTATGTCTTAGTAGGATTAGCATAAGCTCCGGCTTTCTCCGTCAGAAAAAAATGTAAGACCTAAATTCTGTTTCGGCTTATAAAACTTTTATATCTTAATATTTTTTCTAAATTCTCTTTTTGGCCACACCTTTTAAATTCATAAATTTATGTCGTATGGTTGGGAGCATTTCCTTACTCTTGGGTATTTCTAGGTCTTTGCGCCTTATTAAAAATAATGTCTTTTATATTACGATAGGTTAGATAAGTTTTTGTCATAATGTATTTGGGAATTGTTATTAACTTTCACGAATACCCTTTTGCTGGGTCTTGACGTGAATTTATTACGTTATTTTTTTTTTTGAGAATAAATTTTTATAAAAAAAAAACAAACCTTTTGGCGCCATTCCTCATGGCTAACGATTAGATATTTAAATTTTGTTTGTAATATGTTAAATCTTAAAGGAGTATCTTTCAT
>CABFVX010000152.1:281222-299047 GCA_902151425.1 Timema shepardi | reverse complement strand
GTTCACCCGACCGAGATTTGAACCTCAATCTCCCCGTCCTCAGCAGTCGAGCTCAACACGACAAGCGCGTTAGCCAACTACGCCACCGAGGCGGGTCGGAATAGAACTAGTTAAAGACATTTTAGTATGCTAGTCACCAGCATAAGTGTCACCCACCTCAGTGTATGAAAAGTTTAAGGCGTCATTTTCATGTTAGATTGGCCTGCTGATGATTGAGAGAGTTGGGTTTGAACCCCTGTGAGGTCTAATGTAGATGGTTTTTCATTAATGGTTTCCCAATCTACTTCCAATCAAATCTGAGTGGATCACCTCTAAAATACCTCCTTCGTCATCCCCACCTCATTAGTGTAAGTATCGTATACATGTGCACAACCTGAATAAGTAGTAATACGTGAGTATAAAAAAAACCATAAGTGTTTCTAATATGTAGTGATAATGGAGCAACTATAGAACTATAATCCATTCACCGTATGAATTGACTTCTGAAGGCCTTTTTCCCTACCATAAATCTACTATATAGTAGGATATTGGTAGGAAAAAAGACCTTTCAGAGAGTAATTCCTACCGTGAATGGAATATATATAGTATGATGGCTTAGGACGCTGTGATACAAAATTGTATAATACTATAAATATAATAACAATACCATACGCTAAATACAACTAAATACAATGCTAAATAGAATTATAAGTAATATAATAATAAGTTGGAAACAAGGATTGAAAATCTCTCTCAGATTAATATTTTTTGCTGGGAATAAAACAGAATCCAGAAAGTATAGTAGGCCTACTAGTACATCTCACACAAAGAATCAAAGTGGCAATATATTTTGAATATTTATATAAAATAAGTTTAAAGTAACGGGAAATGAGAGGGATACAATGAATGTCAATTTGATGCTGGAAATTTTTTAATTATATTATTTTAAATACACTAAAGAATCTAAAAAAAAGCATATTAAAAGTTATATTAGTATGGAATACGCTAAAAATTAAATAGACATCACAATAATAACAAAAAGAATAAATTATAGTACAATTTACAAGTTATATTATTCTAGATTTAACTGGGGGGAAAAAATATCTCTAAATTCAAGGTGATTTTGTTTCACATCTATTATTTTGTTACAAGACAGTTATGGATTCAAGATGTGGTTGCAATAAATGCCCTTATATATCTGTATATTTATTTTAATATATTCATTCTTTAAAGTGAAAAATGACACCTGTACATTAAAATCGTGTGTGCTTTTACAATTTAAAGAATATGATATTTAGATTCGACTATAACCGTAATTAACAAATGTAATAACTTGGATATTTAATCTAACATAAATATATTTAGATTAAGGGCGCCGGTTATCCTTTATACATGTGTATCATATATACATATAGGTGATGATGCCATATATACATTACACAACATATGAAAAGTTAATATAATTGGGGATAGAGAATTGTAACTAAATGCTATTTTATTTTACTTATAAATATGTATAGATACACCATTTAAAAAATAATTTTGGAGGGTTTTCACCACTTGGATTACATATAAATATAAATTAATTTAATTTCTCGTTAAAAAAATTACTATACAATAAATTTATCATTGACCAAGCGTAACAAGGTTCTGTTCAACTTGACCATTTGGAATGTTGTATGTCCATCCATCTGTCTGTCAGGATATTTGATCTTCAATAGCTGACAAATGTGTGGGCAACATATAACGATATTTAGCAGAAATATTATTCGAGCCTTGGACAAACCACGTGTGTACATGGTTTTTCGATTTGAATATCCGTGTCAAGATGGTGGCTTCTGAAATCTTTTTAGATTAATAGCTCATCTCAAGTGATTTGAACTTTAAATTCTAATTTCAACATATATTGCTAAACTGACAACTTAAACACTTATTCTCTATTAAAATAAACTAATATTAAATATAATATGCCTTTTTTTGTTGACTAAATTGATCACACAAGTAAAATATAAATTCAAATTTAAGGAGAAATTAAAGGAGATATTTCAAATTGAAATCCAAAGAGAAATGTTATGACTGTTGTAACGATAGTAATAACATGACATAATTCTTAGCAAGATGTAGGACCTACTTATCATTTTTTTTTAATGGATGGAGAGAAATTATCTTTTAATTTTGTTTCTTGTAACAATATCAAAGAATGTAATGTGAAGAGAGTATATATATTAGCGACCAGGGAAGCTGGAGGCTTGAGAGCGCATGACCTAGCGACATGGCAACCCCCCCCCCCCTCCCTAAACCAAAAGCCCCTCTTCCCGGCTAGTTGGCAGAAGGACCATCCAGCTCAGCACTTCCTTCAATGCTTTTATTCGGCACACGGAGCCTAAATAGCGTTAAAATATCACTCACTACAAAAGAAAGAGAGAAAGAGAGAGGAAAAAACTAACGCAGACTGAAAGAGCACATCTAACACAAACAGTGGCGACCTCTAGTGGAGAGTTCGGGGGTAAATTGCACCAAGTAGCACTAAAAAAATAAGTAAATATATCACGTTTTCAGAGTACGAAGGAAACAAATAATTTGATTATTAATGTTAACTTTATTTTTTTTTGTGAGATATCTATTTTATTTTTAGTAAAATCCAAAGCGAATTTACAAATTGTCTACAAAATCTATAGATTTAATATGGTTTTAAATAATAATATTCATATCTGTGCACCAATTTTTTTTAAAAGATACGAGCCGCCACTTGACACTAATAGCCCTCCCCCCTTACTAAAAAAATTTCACTTTATTAGAACATGACCTTTTTTTCCGCTGCGTCCTCTTAGGCGGCCGTGATATCCGCATTTGACTACGCAAATGAAGGACGGGCAAGAATGGATTTAGAAGAGCGTGAAAAGTCATCTAGGAAAATAATCCCACAGCTACACCCGGGAAATATTCTAACCCCTGACTTCCCTGTCACCAGCAAAGAAGAGCCAGACATTTAATCCACGTGCCCACCAATGTGGGTGTTACACGAAATATGAAATTAATTAAATTCCTTTATATATTAGTTGGTTTAGTAGGTTCAATGTAAAAAAAATTGACTTTAATGACAGTAAGAAGTTACTATTTAATTATTTTTTTTAGCACCAAGTCTTACTACCTGTTCATGTTATAAGCCTATTACTAACTAAGCTAAAGGCTTTAGGGATTAATGTGATTATATTCAAAGGAAGTGTACCCGAATTTAAGTGAAACAAGAGTGGAAAACGATTTTTTTAACTATCCTCAGCACACCTGACCGAGATTCGACCCTCGATCTCTCAATCATCGACAGTATAATCTACTATGATAGTAGCACCTTAGACCATGTGGCCACCGAAGAGGGTAAGAAGTTACTAAAAGCCAGTTTAATAGGTTATTAAAAACTCAGGTGACCTGGCGGTCTAGGGGTAAGGTGTCAGACCTTGGTGCTGGCGGCCGGGGTTCAATCCTCGGTCCCGGCATAGATTTATCTGAATACCAAACCCTTCCTTCACCTCTGACAAGACATCTTGTGAATGTGTGGAATGCCAGGCCTCCGCCGTGGTTCGGATTCCACGTTAAACTGTAGGTCTTCCATTTCATCTCACAATCACCCTACCATTACACATTAGCGTAAGTGCGTATAGCCCGAACGGGTAGTAAGACGCGGTGCTAATAATAATAATAAAAACTCAGTTTATTAACTTAATAAAAAACATAGTTTAGTTAGTGACTAAAAAGCTAGTTTCTAAATCCTAGTTTATTAGTCATTATTTGTCGCAAATATGTGCTGTCACTGGCGTATGAGGTCACTTTACATTTGTCAAAATGGCACAGCTTATAATATAGGTGGATTAATTAGAAAAAAAAATCAGGTAGTATAAAACATTGAACGAACTACATAAAATTGTTCCTTTGGTCCTTAAAAATGTACAGCAACATTAAGTAAAATATAATACATTTAATATAAAACGTTTCCTCAGACAAGGAAACTGTACCTAAATAACAAAGCTTTTCTTTTGTAAACATTATTTAAGGTAGTTGGAAAAACTTAATAAAGTAAAAGAAAATTCTAAATAAAACCTCTAAAGTGAAGTCGTAATTACTTTAAAGCAAATGGTAAACTTGTACAGTACTATTTACGTGTTAGTAAGGTAATTTTAGTATAAGAGAGTCGTTTTTAAAATATAATTAAATCCTTGGTCTTATGCAAATTTATTTATTTAAAAAGAGAAAGGAAAAAAGGGGGGAAACTTATTAAACGTTGATGTTTATAGTAAAAAAGCTTAAATTTATTTAAGCTAAAAAAAATTAAACAAAACAATATGTAATTAATTTTATGATTTAGTTTATTGTTTAGAAATTTAATATTTTTTTATTTTATTTAAAAAAATTATATAATGTCTGTTTAGTGTTATTTTGAAAATTCATATAATATTAATGTAATCAACAAAATAAATTTGCAAATGGTAGTAACTTTGTAAACCTACTCTTTCAATTGAGATATATTATTTGTACGATTTATTTGTAAAATAAAAATAGAATTATGACCATCTATATTGGTTTTAATAAATGTCATATTTGAGATTAACAAAATTTTCAAGGCTTTACGGTAAAATTGATCTTATCCTATTAGCCTCTTCTCAAAATTTAAAATTATATCTCCATAAATATATATAAAAAAAGAATAATCATAAATATAATGTTATAGTTTAAATTAAACGCAAGAGCAATGTTATATTGTATTTTAGAAGTTACATTATTCAGGTTTAAAAATAATCTTTTCCATTTATAGTGACTTCTATTTTGAAAAATAAAAACACCTTTGATTCAAGTGTTTAACACCAATTCCCCTCACTAGGGAAAAAAAGGACGCTCGCAAATTTAAATATTTGACGCAAGATCAATAATGAAGAGAAAAAAGCAAAGGAGTAGGAAACAGACGAGATTGCTGAGGATATTTTTTTCCAAAGGAAGAAGAGGAAGGGGAAGCAGAGGGGGGAGGGGGACTAGTGGTGGGAAAAAAAGACACTCGTCACAACAAACGCTCGTTAACATTGAAGAGCAAAGAGTCCTGTCTAGCGTGTAAATGATGTTATTTACAAGGAAAAGATGTAGTCGGAGGAGAGGAGATTTATTTTTTAAGGTACTTGTTTGGGACTTAGCAAAACTGACTTTTAGGGGGGAACAGAATAAAATCAATTCCAATAAATAGTGGTCCAGTAAAAATACAGAGTCATTTTTTTGAAAAATAAGGAAGAAATTAAATTAGAATAGTATGCAATATTTGTAATGACTCAAATGAATCAAGACAAAGTTAATGAATACATTAAGTAAAATATGAGATTCATAAAAGAGGAACCATTGTATAATGTGTGACCCGCCCCGGTGGCGTAGTTGGCTAACGCGCTTGTCGTGTTGAGCCCGACTGCTGAGGACGGGGAGATCGAGGTTCGAATCTCGGTCGGGTGAACTGGGGGTGGTTTTTCCTAAATGGTTTTCCACTCTCCCTCCACACAAATGCGGGTTCACTTCCTCTAATTCAACCTTCCCAATTCCTAATCCATTAGAGTAATTAGTACTTAAATCGTATAACCCGAACGGGTAGTAAGACGCGGTGCTAAATATTATTATTGTATATTGTAATTTGTATATTGTAATGTGTATAGTATCAAATCACAATTATATTAATTGTTAAACTTATATTTAATTATTATGGTGCAAAATCTTAAGCACCAAAAATGTTTAAAATAGCCAGGCAAAGAGGCATTATATATGTGGGATTAAGGCATCATAATAGCCACTTAAGGCCAGGAAAAAAAAGCATACAATAGTCAATGGTATATTGAGTTACTATCTACTATTGTATTTAATATCTACAGCCATCCACATCAAGCTGTTTTTCTTAGCAAAATGTCTTACTATTCGTTAGGGTTATACGCACATGTTTTACTAACTACGGTCATATGTTAGCGTTAGGAAGGTGGAATTTAGAGAGGAAGTGTATCTGAATTTGCTTGGAAGGAGAGTCAAAAACAATTTAGTAAGAAACATTTTAAGAACGCCAGACCAAGATACGAATCTCAACCTTCTCCTCATCGGCAGACCAATATGCTTCGAGAGTGACGTCTTTGCCCATTCGACCACTGAAGCGGGTCACGTGCTATTAATCAATATATATTTTTCTAGATTTTCAATGCTGAGACGGGATATATTATCAGAGAGATTTTTTTTTTTGTATTGTGAAAATTCGAATACTACTTTACACGACATCAGGGGACCAAATTTCAAATTTGCCATTTCCGAAGAAGCCTGAACTTTTCTCCTGCTGACGACATACCTCTCAAGGTTTCTGCCACTGCTCTCACTGCCCTACGCCTGATTTACGCTTATCGTAAGCTATTCAACAAGTGTCAATTTTCATAACCTACCTTAAACAAGTAGACCTATGATTTAAATTACCATTTCTAAGAAACTGGACAGACTCTTTCAGCAGAAAATTAATATCATATGAAATAAAGCTGAAATATACGCGTTAGGGCACTTATCCATTAAATATGCAAAAACCGACAGGATAGGCAATTACAGGCACTAAAAAATTAACATATCGGAAGGCCACAGTGAAAAGTATTGATATTGAGAGTATATTTGCTATTACTAACCTTAATACAATCATTATTACTACTAGCCCATAAATTGTATTGCTAGTTAAAATTTGAATTAAAACGTACACATAAACCATTAAAAAACCTATAAACACGTTGTACTGATATAAATATAATTTACATTCTTGTATGAGTTTGATATTGTAGGCCAAAGAGAAAGAAACATTACAGGCATACACCACACTTATGACGGGCTAGGTTCCAGAACATTGTCGTAACACGAAAGTCGTCGCATCTTGAAGCAATGAAAACACTTATCGATACATATACTCTTCCTAAATAATCAAACATGGACCTAGCTGTGTAAATAGCACAATTTAGTGACTAAAGCAAGCAAATTAGGCCCTATATTTTAAGAAGAAAAAAAGGGCAAATAATACTAATCACCGGACACTGAAGCGAGAATCGTCGTAAGTCGGGGTATGTCTGCACAATTAATCTGTGTACCATCAATTAGAGATACCCAAATATGTAGACAAGTGAATTAATGATCAGTATTACACTATAGTCTGGTTTGACGGTGACACGGGAACTGCTGTTTGAATCTCAAATGGGTATATATATTAAAGTATGTTCCTGTTATGACAGAAATAAAGATTTGTGCACAGTGCTTATCGATGAAGACATTCTAAAATAGTCAAAACACGGCATTTTCAATGCAGTTTTTACCTAAAGATCATTTATTATTTCAACAATGTTTATTATTAGGAACTTCTATCAACTCTTTATCCCCAATAATATTTAATCAGAAATTATCAACGTGCAATAGTGTTGGTGTAAATTTACGATTTCTAGCAGACTGTATCACAGAGTTTATGGGCCTATGAGATGCACGCTATTCATACGTTCATCTACAAAACTAGTATTAGTTACTATTTGGTTATATAATTATGTTGGTTAACCTGACTAAGATACATAATGATTGAAATTACAAACAATATTTAACCAAACTTAACACATTTATATTGAAAAAACAATCACTAGTTGATACTATCTATGAGAAATAATATTTTAACCATCTTATTTTTAATTTGAAAGTATCAACATAAACTTTTACAAGCAATAAAAATTGAATTGAAATAAATTTAATAATAAGATGATTTTCAGTTAGATCCCATATAAGGTGCATGCACCTAGAGGAATGAAAATGGAATAGAAGTAGTGATCATAGGCGATTATTACATTAAGGACTAATAAACGAAATATGAAACACTTCATATTTCTCACTGCTTGTGATTCTTACGTTTTCATAATGAGTAAAGGTTAGGGAGGGTTATTTTGGGAAAATACTAGCCTATTGAATTAAAATTTTTATAAGCTTTTATTTGTGATTATGAGTGTAATTTTTAATGTATTTAAAGACATGAATGTTGAAACAATTTTAATTATTTGTTCTACACAATATTTTTATTTGAGTAGTGTTCTTATTTTAAACCATGCTTTTTAATAAACGTGCTATTTCTAATTTAAATACCAATATTTCCATTTCTAATTTTTTTTAATTTCCTACTATTTATAAAAATGAGTGTTATTCTTATCTTAAGAACATGTGTTGTTTTAATTTATTTTTAAAATCTCACATTTTAAAGATGTGGTACAGTGGCTCCATGGCTTCTTTGGTGCTGACTGACAACTCACAGATGACAGCTGATGGCTTTGAAAAGTTACCAGACCAAATTATTTATCCCTACGCCGAACCATATGATCTGCAAAACATGTGTTTAGCAGCTGTTCACTTCTGATGGTAAAAATTTAGGTATATACCTAAATGTTGACTGTCAGAAGTCAGCTGTGAGCTGTCAGTCAGCACCAAAGAAGTCATGGGCCTAATGCACTTACATTTTATGTTTGTTGTTAATTGACATTTTAAATAAACTATTTTAATTTTAAAATAAACAAATAATATATTTCAATTCGAATTAAAAAACAAAGCTCACATTCTCCAAATATATATCTTAATTTATATCACAAGTTAAAAGTGTTTTTATATACAAAAAATCCTAAAAACAAACAAAGCTATTTTAATAGTGTAAATATTAAAAGAAAATTTTGAAATCATTATCAGAATTTAAAAAAGTTCAAATTGTTTTGTAACTGCGTCTCCTTTCTATTCCATAAGGCTTAGTGCAATATAATTAATTTCAAACAAAATTAATTCAATAAAAGCAGCTCACAGCATTTTCAATTTGTAATTTTTTTTATATGTATTTTTCAAAAACTTTGAGATAATCCTAACATATTTTTTCCAAACTATTAATAGCGGTCAACAAATTACAAGTAGACCTCCAAAACATAACTTTCCTGTACTCGACATGACGCTCTAAATTACGACAAACAAGGAAAATCTATTAGTCATAAAAAAAAAGTCGAGAGGGATTATTTTCATGCTGGTTATTATTTTATGGTATGAAATAACTCATGTGAAAAATGAAATCTATTTGTATCTTTGTGTATAAAAATTTAAAAGCGTCCAGTATCAATTCGATGTGAATTTTTTACATTATTATTATTATTATCACCACGTCATAATACCCGTTCGGGTTAAACGCTCTTTCGCTAATTGTGTAATGGTAGGGTGATTGTGAGATGAAATGGAGGACCTACAGTTTAACGTGGGATCCGAACCACGGTGGAGGTCTGGCATTCACACACATTCACAAGTTGTGATTAATGCACGTCTTGTCAGAGGTGAAGGAAGGGTTTGGTAATCAGATAAATCAGTGCCGGGACAAAGGATTGATCCCCAGACACCCAACACAGAAGTCCCACACTTTATCCCTAGACCGACAGGTCACCCCAATTTATAACATTGAAAATGTTAGTTCTGACATAAATGATACAAACATTTATAACAAGCTTTCCGTTGTATCTACTAATTCAATACCAATTTTATAATAGGAAAACTATATTTTAATTCTAATATTTGTGGATTTACTATGTCCTTTATAACTATTTTACTGAAAGAACAAGTAACAAGCTAGCCTATAGAACAGTGATTTCGTGTTCACACAACTCTAGTGTGAATATAAACATGTGTAACCGGACAAAACCTCACACAAATACGTACTAATAATATATTGATACAATTATGAGATCGACCCATTGTCTTTCAAAGCGGAATAGGTCCCCTCCTAGCTCCTCGATTAAAATTTTGGGCTAGTCAAACTCCTGATGAAGGTATTTGGGTGTTATTTAGTGATATGTAGGATGAAGTTATTTTTCTAGACTTAGCTATAATAAGAATTAAATCAATTCATTACACTGTTTTGGCCTTTCACTTTAATTATTTGATTCCCAAATATTTAAAGCTTAAAATATTTTTAAGTTGTTTAGGAATGAAAATAAATCCAGCTATCGTCATCGTATAATCATGTTGGATACACGTCTAAGGATGAAACCTGAGTTAAATTATCTTATTTCGAAAATTGGCGAAACTAAAAGTGCAACAAAATATCAACTCATAACAAAGAAAACTAAATTGTTACATTTGCAATAATGTGATGTTTTTATATTAGCAGGCTCCAAAACAATACTAAGAAACGTTTAATATAATATATGATGGGATAGGAGGTTAATTAAGAGGAAATGGACAAGAATTTGCCTTTAATGAGGATTGAATACCATACACTTGAAAAAACATCCTCGGTGATAGCACCTGTCTTGACTATACCCTGATTTTCGTAGGAAGGACAGTGTATTATAGTTACTAAAGTTACTGAAGCAATTTTAATATATCCATACATCAGGTCATGTTATCCGTAGCTGTCATTTTTGATATAAATGATCAATACCAATAAAATAAAACATATAATATAGCAAAAAAAAAGTAAATGCTAGTCACAAGGAAATGTGTTTGATATTTCTAAACTGTTCTTCCAAACAAAATCAGAGGATACCGACCTCCAATTACTGTAAACATTTTAACATCCTCATATATCGCATCTGCATTGTATTTATAAGTTGGGTCTTTTTTTATTATTTCAATATGATGCTTCTTTCTCCCAGATTTTATTTTCCACCTCTAAGTAAATTCTTTACATTTTTTTTTCAAGGCCTGCTATATCTTCGTATAGCAATTACACTACCAATTTTAGGAATATTTCTTTTCCCCCCTAATACAATTTCCCCCACCCCAACCCCCGCCCTCACACTTACTTTCCGTGATTGCATTATGTCTCCACTTTCACGGTCACCCCCTCATTTTCACTTCCAATCTACGAATCATCGAATTCTCTTCTCTCCATAATCATCTCACTCCTCTACATTTGACATTTCTTTTTTCCTCTATTTATGTTGACCGATATATTTTATAAAATGTTTTTCCAACTTTCTCGCCTAGCTCAGGGCGCATCTGTAATATAGAAACTCTTCACGCCTTAAAATTCACTTTTCTTTTGTGATGTCTCCTTCACACGATTTACTTTTTTATTTTTATTATTACTACACATCGTCATTTTCTTATCTCTTTCAACCTTGAAAGCAATAAAAACATGTAAACACGTCCCCAGAATTTTAACAAAGTTTGCCTTTTGGGGAATCCTAAGATAAGCAATATCCCACTTAGAGAGAAATGTGCAAAATAGAATGAGAGGGAAGAAAATGAGCACCTAACCTTGTGAGGCTTATTGCCTACGTTTTAATAACACTCATCCCTCTTCCTCTGACGAGCTTTAACACTCACTCTAGTAAATGTGCCTAGACAATATTGACTTGTATTTCAAAATCAACTTTTTCTTTTTTCGCTATTCTAAATATACACACACTTACAAGTACTTATTGATCTACATTCTGGCGTGAAAATTCTTAATGGCTATTCGCGTAAAAATTTTTTTTATTGCGTTTACAAAATAATAATAAAAAAAATAACGAGTGGATCAAACAGATAAATAACTGTGGTTAAAAAATAAACTCCAGTGTTTTCTATTCGGGCTACCAAACGTGTTCTTTTAAAAAGAAAACCTGTAACACAATATTTGTATAACCAACTCAATGTAAGACAATTCTAACAAGAACGTGTGTCATAAAATTTTAGGCATAGCTTGAATGTGTGTCAAACCAATAAGTTTAGGAGATAACACCTTTGTCGTAAGATTTATTTTTTTATCATTATCCACGTCTTACAACAGGTTCGTCCATAACACACATCTACACAAAGTGGGGTATGGAGGAGAATGGCAGAATTTATAGAAGGAACACCCTCATTTTTGCCATTGAAGAAAGTGTGGGTGAGTTAGCAGGGGAGAACAAATTTAAAATTTTGAGTGGCGAATAACCTTTTTAACTTCCTCTCTCTCTCTATCTCATACATAAATGGCAAAGAAAATCTGTGTAGTTACATAATAGAACAAAAAGGATACACAAGAAGACACGAATTAGCGCTTGTGTGAAAATGTTAGCTTGAGGTGTGAAGGGTAATGGGAGTGGTTCTGGTAGGAGGGGGGGGGGGTAGGGTTGGGGTTACAGAACACACGTGATTGCAAGCAACAAGATGCACTAAAACGTGGAACCTGAAAATGCGCAAGAATGTAAAGTGATGGCTGACGCCGTTCGTTTGACCGTTAATTCCACTGGCAAATGATTATTGCAGCTTCCTAGCAGACACTTGAATGGCCCTCAAACACGTTCCCGGGTATAATGAACGATTAGCAAACACACATACAAAAAAATGAGGGGAAAAACAAGGCAGTGTACAAATAAAAAGAACGTTAAAACTGATGTAAAAACAACAACAAAGAGTTCAGATTAGAATTTTTTTTTTAGTTTCAATTATTATTAGCACCGCGTATTACTACTCATTCGGGTTATAGTTTCAAGAGAAAAAAACCTATTTTGTTTTTAGAGTAAAATTGTAACCAGGATTACAGGATTGGCTCGTTGACGAATGAGGAAAAAAATTGCCAACCAATTTAAAATAATATTGTTTTAATGGGTAAAATTTGTCTGTACGACCAAATATAAGCGATCAATATTTTATGTTACAGTTCCGGCAAGAAGTTTTTATTAGAATAAATTCAAATAACCAATCCATTAAAACTATATTGCATTTGATATAGGTTTTGCATTAAGTTGATCAAGATAGTTAAGTGTATATAGAAGAGAACTAAACAAAAAAAATACGATCGTTAAGTTCCGATATGAACCTGAAAGATGCAAGTATTTAAATTTGTTCTANAACCGGAAAAGGGCAAGTGATTAAATTTTGTCTTTTGTTGGGGGAAGGGGGGGGGGGGGGGGAGAGAAAATGGCTATGGAGTGGGATGTTTAATGTTAGGTTTTATTGTAAGTCAAGTTAGTTGGTAAGTCGCGTGCCGATATAAATGTGTGTTTGAAAAAATGAAGACTTTTAATGCGTTCTTTATAAATAGAGATATAATATCAGAACAAAATGTTCAAAATAACTTAATCCAGAACATAGCATTTAAAACTGCACCACTAACCCTAGTGCCTAAATATTTACTAAGTGCGTAGTAACACGAAACCGTAAGTAGTTTGAATTTAAACTATATTTGTTAGAACCACCTGGGATCGAATCAGGGATTCTTGGACTTACGGGCAAGCACTATAACCCCTTTGTAATGGGGTGGATAAGCACAAGCATCAAGCACCACCTGGGGCTAGGCTAGAGCCCATCACGTTAATAGATTACCTGTCTCAACGTAGGTGCACGTGCGAAAATGGTACACGGAATTTTCTGTGTGACGTCACGGCTGTTGAATATAAGATCTACGATATTAATGAATTTACGTTTTATTCAGCAAGTTTTAAAGAAATAACGTAGAAAAAAACCCATAAATTCTTAAATAATTCTAAAAATACTCCTACTTAATCACAAAATCATTGTTTTTAGCCTGAAGAAGTTTTTTATAAATCAACAGCTTAGGCTACTTTTTGGCTTGGTCATGAAAATGATCCGTAGGAGTTTTCCTGTCAGGATGTATATTAGCATAGTCTCAAGGATGTGTCTGCCTATAGTAGGAAACAATAAAAATATAGTTTTAAAAAGCAGGTCAATGTTTTCAGGGCGCAAATAGTGTAGTGACAGTATGGACTTGTCAGAGGAAGAGGGAATGTGTTTACTGTAGATAACAAAAGCCTTGCAGGATGAACTGCTCATTTTCTTACTTCTCTTATCATTTCTTCAATCAATGGTGTCTACAGTAGCCCCATGGCTTTTTTGGTGCTGACTGACAGCTCACAGCTGACTTCTGACAGTCAATATTTAGGTATATACCTAAGTTTTGACTGTCAGAAGTGACAGCTGCTAAACACATGTTTTTGCAGATCATATGGTTCGGCGTAGGGATATATAAATTGCTCTGGTAGCTTTTTAAAGCACTCAGCTGTCAGTCAGCACCAAAGAAGCCATGAGACTACTGTAAGTGTGTTAGTGCTTAAAGTGCTAAGGTGCGTCAAGTTAAGATGTGATCCGCTTTGAAAAATAACTTTGAACTCTACTGAAAGGCAACGTCGTTAGCAAAAACTGCATAAAAAAACTATTGAACGAGGGTCGACTCTCCATTTTATCCTAATCCTGGACGCGATAATATCACTGCACCTTCTCATCTCCTACCAATCTTCGTGAATATTCGGGAAATTGTTGATTTGGTGATCGTGACCGGTTGTGACTAGGAGGATTTCACTATTACCCCTTTCCCATTTCCCTTATCCACAGGTCCTATTCAGAGTCTCGTATCGTAAATTATCAATACTTCCTTCTGACCCCCTCCCCTTCTACTCCCTTTCAACTGTCGACCACCACAAACGATCATATCCAATTAAAGTTGCGAACGGATCTGGTAACAAGACGCCAGACTCTTTTCTTACACGTCCGGCGTCTGGACCAACTATTGACAGGGATAAAAATTACACTCGTATAGTAAGAATAACATGTTTCACTCCATTTTTTTTAATGGGAAAATCCGTTTATAAAATATAAACTTTTTTTTTATCATTGATAACGTTTTACTCTGAAAATATCAATCAAAAATGACCATTACAGATCACATGACCTGAGGTATGAATGATTTTCCAGCTGGACTTTAGTAAGGTCAGAAAGTTACAACAACTACCAGAACTACATGTCTTGACACAACTTGCACGTCATCTTCCTTACCTTCCGCCAGCCAGTAGCAGGATTTACGGTCAAAAAAGGTTGCTTTTTTTACCTACTTACATTTTTTAGAGTTGAAACGCATAAACTAACTATATATTACCCACATGTGTGAACACGT
Organism: Timema shepardi; assembly: GCA_902151425.1. NCBI lineage: Eukaryota > Metazoa > Arthropoda > Insecta > Phasmatodea > Timematidae > Timema > Timema shepardi. Next base: position 284,160 of record CABFVX010000152.1, on the reverse strand, counting down.
ACACTAAACGTAAAAACTCGTATAATCTGACCTACCTCCGTGACGTAGTTAGCTAACGCGCTAGTTTCGTGTTGAGATAAACTGCCGAGGACGGGGAGATCGAGGTTGGAATCTCGCTCGGGTGAACTAGGGGTGGTTTTTCCTAAATCGTTTTCCACTTTCCATCCACGCAAATGTGGGTTCACCTCCGTTAAATTCAATCTTCACAATTCAAAATCTATTAGCGTAATTGGTACTTAAGTGTATAACCTGAACGGGTAGTAAGACGCGGTGTTATTATTACTATTCATATATGCTGTTTTAGCAGTGACGACTGGGGCATAGTTTGAATCCCGGGTGGGTGTATCGAGGATTTTTTTAATATATGATTACCCATTTACCTTTCATGCAAAATCAGGTATATTTCTTCAAAATTTTACCTTACTCGTATATACATCAGTAGCCACTAGAGTTATTAGATTCAGATAGACCGAATAGCTAGTAAGACGCAGTTTAAACAAAAAAAACTAAATCCTACATTATTATTAGCACCGCGTTTTACTACCCGTTCGGGCTATACGCACTTACGCTAATGTGTAATGGTAGGGTGATTGCGAGATGAAATGAAGGACCTACAGTTTAACGTGGAATCTGAACCACGGTGGAGGCCTGGCATTCCCTACATTCACAAGATAAAGTTCGTTCACGGTAGGAGTTTACCTCTGAAAGGCCTTTTTCCCTACCAGAAATCTATTATATAGTAGGATATTGGTAGGGAAAAAGACCTTTCAGAGAGTAAACTCCTACCGTGAATGAAGTATATCTTGTCAGAGGTGAAGGAAGGGTTTGGTAATCAGATAAATCTTTGCCGCGACCGAGGATTGAACCCCGGCCGCCAGCACAGAAGTCTGACACCTTACCCCAAGACCGCTAGGTCAGCCTAAATCCTACACATTTACTTAATTTCCCCCAAACGAGTTATATTGTAAAACTCTTTCTTATTAAAAATTATTCTGAGTTTATATTTGGATGTCTAAGGCCGCTTGAATATTCCAACAGAAATTCATAGCAGTCAGAAACTAGTGGATTTATAACGATACCAGGTGGTGCTGTCCGTCAGTAGGAGCGAAACAGAGGAGGAGTAAAAAAAATGACAATAACATTGTGTTGTGACACCCCTATATTAAATTATATAATTTGTTTCACATAAATCCAGTATATGCGTCTACAACAGTTAATTTACGTTTACTGGGAATTTGTTTCTTACTAACCAAACCAAAATATGTGGATTCTTCGACTTTTAAAGTGGAAAATTTAAACTTTTAGACTATGTTTACAAGACTATATTATGTATAGGGTCATTGACGATAGTTTATTGTTAATTCCAGTAAATACCAAACTCGTCTAGTATTAAATGTATTGTCAGTATTCAACCAAAGTTCAATATTTGATTGCCAATATCTCAAAGATCTGGGCATCCCCCTTAAGTAGATAATCGTAATACTCCAAATTATAAAATACAATAAGTACGATATGTGATGATAATCGTTGTAGAAAGTATTATGCTAGATACTCTCTCTTGAACATGGATTTCAAGCTCGGGCTGACAATATTAAAAAAAAAATCATACGAATAAACATACGGACCAGATTCTGGATTTGCAAGAGTATGTTCGTAAATATTTTCTAGTTACAAAATGTAAATTTGTTCGATAAAAAAAAGAACATACCCTTGCCGGATTTACGAGTAATTAGGGGAAAAAAAGTATATATGTAGGGATTTTCACAAAAGAACAGTCTGTTTGTGGAAATAAAAAATGACCCTTCAATAGTATGTCGACGTGGTTTTTAATAACATCCCCTACTTCACCAGTGGCAATAGGAAGGGGGGCTCGAGTTTCAACATAGCTCACTGGAGTGTGATTTCGGAGAAATTGTATAGCACTTTTTTTTTAATCGAAGAAAGAAAATCGTCTGAGCACAAAATTAACTTCGTGTTCTTTAGTCGGTGTTCTATCAAAGTGACGGTACTTGAGTAGATTAAAAGACACTAAGACTTGAAAGTTGTCAATTTCTCAGATAAATTATTTTTGTTTATCTTGGTTTGAGGTCACAAATATCAAGACACAAGAAATTCCATAATATGATTACCTTATACCCGTTTGGGCTATACGCTTATGTACTAATTAAACTAAAGGTTTTAAGGATTACGAAAGTTATATTTAAAGGAAGTGAACCCACATTTGTGTGTAGAGAGGGTAATTTTTTTTTTTTAAAAACCCCACTCAGTACACCTGACCGATATTTGAACCTCGATCTCCACGTCATCGGCAGTCCTGTATACTGAGAGAATAGCTTCTTAGACCGTGCAGCCACCGAAGCTGGTCATACCTAGTTAACATGCGTTTATATTGAAAGGGTAGTGAGACGGGGTAAAAAAGATTAAAAAAACAACTAAAGAAAAAATAATTGGGTTAGAGCCATATGTTCATAGCTTGGCTTCCTCTAGACCAGTGGTTTTCAACCCGGGGTACACAAATACCTTTTAAAGGATTCGCAAAATATTAAAACAAAATCTCAAATAAAACTTATCATTCAATTTTGAATATATGAAATTTATTTAATATGTATATTAAAGGATATGTATCCTAAAACTTGCATTATGAACCAACAACTTTGGAGGTACAAATTATTATTATTAGCACCGCGTCTTACTACCCGTTCGGGTTAAACGCACTTACGCTAATATGTAATGGTAGGGTGATTGTGAGATGAAATGGAGGACCTACAGTTTAACGTGGAATCCGAACCACGGTGGAGACCTGGCATTCCTCACATTCACAAGATGTCTTGTCAGAGGTGAAGGAAGGGTTTGGTAATCAGATAAATCTTTGCCGGGACCGAGGATTGAACCCCGGGCGCCAGCATAGAAGTCTGACACCTTACCCCTAGACCACCAG
>CABFVX010000152.1:265335-280718 GCA_902151425.1 Timema shepardi | reverse complement strand
AGAAGTGACACCTGTAGACAACTGGCGGGGATAACTAATTAAATGACGATTGATCAGTTATCGACCGGGGATGAAAAATGATTAAATTACTAAAATTGCTATTAAAAAATAGGGGTTGGTGATAAAAGGGTAAAAATTTAGGGTTGTATGTATTTTTTAATGCGACATAATAAAAAAAATAAAGATATTAAAAAAATGTCTAAAAATTATAGAAAAATGTTAAGGGTGGACAACCCTTATCACTAAGGGGTATGAAAAATAGATGTTGGCCGATTCTCAGACCTACTCAATAGGCTCACAAAATTTCATGAGAATCGGTCAAGCCGTTTCGGAGGAGTACGGGAACGAACATTGTGACACGAGAATTTTATATATAAGATAAAGTTGGTTTTTGATGGTTAATTTCTTTTAATTATAGTAAAATAACAAGATAGTAGTATACAAATAGGAATGAAAATGATAACTCAAAAGAATCAATTTGGGTCATTTTAAATTATAAATCAAAATTAAAATGTAAGCTTTGGAAAACTGAAAGAATGTAATATATACTCAAATTTTCATTAATTATAGTTATTTGTACACTAAATATTGTAATAAAATTATTATTATTATTATTTAATACAATATATATTCAAATATTAAGAGACTTTACGTTTAAAAGTAATCTATTTTCAAACTTTTAATTTTTAAATGTTAGCTAACACAAGAAGTTAAGCTATCAAGATTTAAATCAAGATAATATTCTAAAATCATAGTCATTTATAAGTAAAGCTTAAGTAATTAATCATATAAAATATAAATTCGTATAAGGCATACATAAAACAGATCCAGCAATAAAAGGTACCACCAAACTAAATAAGGTCGACCCGCGTGCATTCATATTAACATTTTTAGCGACATGCTTTCTAATAGTATCGCCGTCGGTTCGTTCTGCATGCTTCTCTTCATACACAACTGTAATGCAGGTTGCACAATCTAGAACTATAAGGGGTGAATTAAGAATTTGATATTGAATGAAGTTAGTAGATACATTATTATGTATACCAGTGACGCTATAATGACTCTTTCTTGTGACCTTGGAGGTAGAATGAACGACTGCAAGTCAAAGTAACCTATATTCGGTCACAGGCAACGATTAAATAAATCTTAGTCTCACTACCCGAATATTATAAAAACTTTGGTGGCCATTATTTTATTGATATGAAATTGACTGTTTTTCCTGGTTTTATTGACAGAATTTCCATTCTTATATATACGTTAGAGTTTAAAGAGTAGTATATAATATGAAACAAATGTCATTTTTCACCAAAATTACCAGTGGGAAAGTCATTTACTTGGTATTCATACATCGGGACGGTTTTACCTAGACAAGGAATTTTATAAATTCTCTAGACAAACCAAATTTTCAAGGTGATAATCAAAAGAGGAGATAGTAGAACGTGTGTTGGAATCAGCGTGATTTTTCAGTCCGTGCTTCCTTATATACTATAAAACCTAATATTTAAAGCTGGCAACTCAATGTCCCAAATTCCAGGATGTATGTTAAGATATTTTTTTTGTAAAATACCACTGGTTTTTATGGTTTTATCCAGTTACAAAAAAAATTACCCTCGTCTCCCAACTCTGCCAGTTTTCCAGTTGTATGGCAACCCTAAATAGCTATTTAGTGATATTATATGTAGATGAGGGTTAAGCTAGTTTGTAAGTCATATGATAATATGACCCTGTGTTTACAACGTGTTACATGTTGTTTCTTAAAATGCATTTCAATAAATTGAGTTTCGTATATTATTTAAAATGTATTTATACCCACTTCGGTAGCCGCATGATTTAAGGCGTTATTCATGAAATAGACTAGACCAATGTGGACCCACTCATAGCCCGTGGGCACAGACAAGGATATAACTGTGCCCGTGGGCTAAATGCGGCCCACGGTAACTTAAAATGTGTCCCTTACACCATCCTGGAGGATAATTAAAAGGAAACTCCCGGTGTCAAATTTGAAATAGCCAATGATTCAAATATGAATATTTATTTTAAAAGGTAATGAATGTATTTTACTATGCATTTATTTTACTAATAAAAATATGTATAAAGTGTGCGTGCGTGGATATTTCATAATTCAGTTTTGGGAGATTAATTATCTTTTTTTCTGTAAAATTTGAAATACTCTACTAATTAAAAATACAGTTTATATATAAATATAGGAAGTAATTATTGTTTACTAAGTGATGCTTGTGGGCCTGTATTAAGTTGAGGGAATTACTAATTATATATTCACATGAGTGCCCATAAATGGGTAATAAGGGGGGTCCAGTCCCCCATATAACTCGGCGACATTTAATCTTTTGTTGATGATTTTTATGAAAAAAATAAATTCTGTATTTGGGATTTGGTTGGAATTTGCTATTGATAATCATCAATATCCGAGTTAACAAAAATAAAAATTGTAAAATATATAGTTCCTCCCATTCGTTCTTCAATAGTTTTCTATTCATTTCGTTCTGTTCAGTAAGCTTTTGAAAAATATAATGTTTCTTTTCAATGGTTTCAACTACAAATATATTTTATTTTTTTGTTACTGTTTTTAAAACATTTTTGCGAAGAATGTCTCTTGAAACCCAAAGTAATTAACTTAGAATTATGTTCAGATGTTCTAAAATTCCCTTCCACAAGGTTAAATTCATGCATTTTTTTAGGAGGTGGTGCATCTACGGTAGATGGGACTATAAAACGCTCCCCATTTGGAAAACCCACGAGGACGCCTTTGTATATTCGGCCCGTGGTGCAAACTGATAGATTTGGCCCGTGTGATAAAAAAAACGTTGGGCCACCCTGGACTATACTGGCAGGTTTAGAATCCCAGTCGGTTTTAATTAGGGTGGCTTTCCTAAATTTTTCCCCACTATCCTTCCACGCAAATCCATGTACACTTCCATTAAATTCAAACTTTTGTACCCCTACATATTAGCGTAATTTAGTAGATATACGTTTATACCGAACTGATAGACGTAGTGGGAAAAAAACGTATTTGTAATTCCGTTCCTTTCACTTTTTAAACCTCTTATTTCTAACTGAATGTAAATTGACTATATTAATAATAATATATACGTACATATCGGACGGGTATTAAAACGTGGTTGTAAAAAAAAATAGTGATCTATAATGTGGCGTGAATCAAGTTGAACCAATTTGTAGCTACACGTCAAGGAACTAACGATTCTCTATTTGACTTTGTAAATTTCAGAGTAAAACCACGACTGATTTTCCACTGTAGTGAAAATGGAAATGATTTACATGCAAATGAAGTGGAGGCACAAAGTAAACACTTTGCGGGCCGTGCCCAACCATTAATTTTCCTAAAGCCAGCAGTTAGAACTAATTTCACCACTATTACTAACTATGTATTTAAATATTTGCATTAAATTTATTAGATAGTGGCAGCTTCCAAATAAGGAAGATAAAAATGCTACATTAATAAAGTTAATGTTTATAGAATTATTGATTTAAAACGTTCGTAAGTAATATAAAATTCATTACAAAAAAAAAATACATTTTTAGATGTGAGTTTAATCTTTAAAGTGTGTTTCGAGATTATTTTTTTATCGCCACGTCTTACTACCTGTTCAGTTTTTACGGTGGAGAAAGAGAGTAAAATAATTTATGGAAAAACACCCTTAGTGCATCCGACAAGGATTCTAACTCCGACCCCTCTGTCATCGGCAACCTCATCTAACACTAGAGTGACGCCTTAAACTACGCGACCACCGAATTAGATTATATTCCTTATCATATTTGTGATCTAACTGATGATCAAAAGTGACAGATATAAAAATAATAATATTTAGCACCACGTCTTACTACCCACTCGGGTTATACGCTTTAAGTATTAATTACTCTAATCAATTAGGAATTGGGAAGGTTGAATTAGAGGAAGTGAACCCACATTTGCGTGAAGAGAGAGTGGAAAACCATCTAGGAAAAACCACCCCAGTTCACCCGACCGAGATTCGAACCTCGATCTCCCTGTCCTCAACAGTAGAGCTCAACACGACAAGCGCGTTAGCCAACTACGCCACCGAGGCGGGTGATATAAGAATAAATAAATAAATAAATACATCTATACTAGTTTTTTTTTAATCCATTAAAAGAGCGACAGTTACACGCATAAGTAGACTACGTAATGACGCGCGTTTGCTCTATTCTGGCTTTCTGGTGACGATGAGGTAATTGTGTGAATCCCGGTTAAATGTAACAATGGTGCTTTTTTTCTAAATGATTTTCCACTCTTCCTTTAAGAAAGTGTGTACACCTCATATAAAATTGTACCTTATCACCCCTACTGCATTGGTGTTACTATACGAATAGCAAGGACGGTAAGTAAGAAGGGATTCACAATAAAATCACTCAGTTGTATATTTTTGAATTCTTCATACCATAAACTAGCAGAATTACGCGGCGTATTTTTTTTTTTCAAACTTTCAAACTTTTCATTTTATTTCTCTCAAAACCACTTTTATTTAATTTAAAAAATCTAACCAAGAATTTAAAATTTTAGTTTCTAGATGCGCATTTTTGTTGACAGGGGCTACTAATTTTAAAATTTCACACTTTTGTGTGCGGTATATATTGCGTAGTGCTCATGACAGACAGACAAACAGACTCTTAATTATATCAATATAGATTTTTTAAAAGATGTTACCCAAATTACATTATTTTCATATTCATAATCAAGTAGCTAGTAGTCTAACAACAGGTTTTGGACGGCTCTGGTTTTATCTTAAGTGAGCTATACTCAGGATTTGTTCTTATATTCTACCTTCTACAGAGATTTTAAAACAAATGTCACTAAGAAGGTAAGGTAAAAGTGTTATGTGATCTGTTTTAGTATAGGCCTATATATATATATATATATAATATAAAAACCTATTCTTACGAATAAATTATTATTAGATCTAATCTCACGTATTCATACGCCAACTCACTTGATTTGCAACGGACCATTTTATAGATATTATAAATACCTATAAAATAACACTTATAATATGATAGTATGTTATCAACATTTTTTATTAGGTGTTCTGTCTTACGACAGGTCCATTCCTTTTATCTGTGAACTTAGACCACCAATGCACCCTTAGCTCTGTTTTCTCCTTTAGCTCCCAGAATTGTCTTCTTTCATTTAAGTCATCTAATATTTGTGTCTTCCTTTTTCCTGAGCTCTTATTTCCCTCAACCTTTCCTTCTATGACATCCAGTTTGCTTTTTATCAAAGAATAACTTCCAAAACGATAATATTCTACCTCCCCCCCTTCTTCTTAGGACTTCTTTATCATCAATATTAACCAAGAAAAGGGTGTTTGTATTTTATAAAAGGTGCTCCAAATGTCTGTAGAAATAAAATCAAGTTAAAGTTTGTGTGTCATACGATAATAAAACCATGTGCTTAAAAATTAAAAAACATTCCTAAAAAGCTTTAAAAAATCTATTTGAAAAAAAAGGCGTTAATTTAAGGTATTATTTTTAACTAACATAAACGTGGAAGATGTTGTTTGAACATAGTGTTGAAGAAAATTACCAACCATACTCTAAAAAACTTTGGTTCAAACCTGAAATGGATGGAAATTTTGTCTTCCCGTTTTATAAGAAAGACTGCCCAATACCCTGACTCAAACATTCCTCCTTGGGTGCCTGTGAAACCTACGTAATTGTATAGCACATATACGATAGGAGTGTAGTTAAGTGGCAGTTATTAGAAGATTTTCTATTCCAAGCATTGGCTGAAAGTAGTTCATGTCATCTTATTCATAATATTGATAGTAAATTATTATTAGAATACTAAGAAAAACATAATTATTTCTGAATAGGTTAAAACGAGTCACTTTCAGCCAATGTTTTCAGTAAAGAACCTTCTGCTAGATGTCACATCCTCTCCTAAAGTAGCTAGAGTATATAAACACCTACATGGACCAGAGGAATATACAGGATGAAACAAAGGTAACCATGCACCTATTATACGCACAGTTAAATTACCAATTTATTTGAATTAATATTATTAATAATGGATAACGTGACTTTATACATCCACCCTTCCTTCTTATCCATCCTTCCGTCTATTGGGGAATCGTAGACATTGTTTCTTTGAACGAATACCAGTCAGTCACAAAGAGTTACCGTTAAAAGGGTTTTATCACTGGGGGCTTTATTGTTTTTAGTGGAACAGATGCTTCGTAGTACAGTTGAGTACATGAAAAAATTAGATTATAAATTTATGGAAGTTTCCCAATGCTGACGCACCAAATCGTAATGCATTGCGATGGTTAGTTGATGAATTTCGTAAAACTGGATCTGGAAGGTCACGACTGCTAACAGAGGAAAAAGTAGTCGGTATTTAATATCGCATTATAAACATTCTAAATAACTATATTAGTGTTAATTGTCCTTGTAAGTGGGGGTGTCGTACAGCAGCACATGCAAGGCATTGAATAAGTACTTGCATTTTCACTCCTACAAGATAACATCAGTGCACGAACTTAAAGAACAAGACCCCGCTAGAAGTGTTGAGTATTTATAATATTGCCAATGGTTCGAAGACTTTATTTCTGTGAATGGAAAATATATTATGTATTTGTGTTGGCATAGATAGGTGACAGTTACTTTTGGTTAATTCTGTTATGATCATATAGTCTTTATTTGCCGGTAATTAGTAGATCAGGGGTTTAATTCCAATCGGGCATAATACATTTTTATTTTTTCTAAATGGTTTTCAACTTTCCTTCCACGCAAATACGGGTTCATTTCCTATAAATTCTATCTGTACTATCTGAGTAAATTAAAAAAATATTATAAAACACTTATTAGAACACTTCCTATTTAAATGAAACACTCACCCGCCCCCCCCCCTCAATCATCCAATGCCAACATAAGCAACACTGAACCGCGTGCTACCAGTAGTGGGCGAACTGGCGCCAAGCCAGTGGATTACTTTGGCATCACTGCTCCCAATCAATCCGCCCACAATGAAACGAGTACATTAAGGATCGTCCTCAAATACTCGTAGTTAGTCGAGGTCTAGACGGGCTGTAATATACTGTCTTATACCACTGCGCGGTGTAACTACCCAACCACCGCCAACCGTCTACCTTCTAGAGAGAAAAATTATTTTTTCCCCCTTAGAATACAATCATTAATCTTCGGAGTTGCAGTTTTTTTTTACAAACGTTGATTTTTATAATGGTGTAGTATGAATGAAACAGAGTAGTGAATTAGGTCAATTATGGTTGGTAAGTTTATATAACCAATGATTCCAGTAATTTGAATGGATAATAAGACACAACATTTTACTTTAGTGGTGGTTTTAAATAAAACAGAAATATACTGAGTAAAAAATATACATTATCTATAAACATACATATGTATTTTTGTATTTTGGACTTATTGATTCATCCAAGTACTTTGATAGATATTTATAGTTAGTTAAAAGAGGTAAATATCCAACTATTTGCTTTTAAATATATATAATTAGTTAATGTCATGTGACCTAAGTTTTGTATTAAGTTACCCGTCACTAGAGCGCCAAATTTAACCAATATTTATTAAACTAATCATTTTATTTTAAAGAAGAAAGCTCAACACCTCATTAAGTAAAAAGTGCACGCTAAATAGCTCAGAAAAAAATAAGGAATAAAAATCTGGCACAAATGAAATAGTTCACATGTACTATTAAAAAACCAAAATTAAATTATAGCATTGGAAAATTACGGCACATAAGTCGAGCTATTTGACGAGAACAATAAATAAATTGAAATTGTTTTCAAATGAAACGATAAAAAGAAGAAATTACGATAGTTATCGATTTTAGATATCAACAGTCGGGGAAAAAAAGAATCAGGAACATGGTACTAGCTAATTTCACAAATACCAGATTGACGAAGAAAATATACCTAGAAGACACCTTCCAAAATACCATTTGTCTGCTTATTTTAACTTTTGAAGGTAGGACTGAGGAAGGTATAATTTTAAAGAAAATTGACATGAATTTGTGTGGAGTGAGACGGGAAAACCATTAATGAAAAAAAAAATGGAAAACCCAGACGGGAAATGAACTCTAGCCTTCCATACACCGGAAACTTAAAACTTAATTGGGTTATACCGCTTGAAACAAGCGCCACATCGAGTTGTGGTTTTATATATTCAATTATTAAAAAAGCCAGTGGAATCGAGACCAGTAAAATATTTTTTATACAAAAAAATTAAAAAATAATTTATTTGAACAGTAGACGTCCCTCCCTCTTTAATATTATCGTTACTACAATCTTTTGATTTCAAAATTAAATACCGTCTATAATTTATCCTCTGATTATAAGTTGATATTTCTACACGGTGATCAAGTTAGAAAAAAGATTAATAACATTCGGAGAAAACAACCTTTTCCCACGCGATTTAAGATATCAGAATAGTAATAAATGCCAACATTTTCTAAGAAAAAAGACTTATGTACTTTAGCGATTGCTTATAATTCTAAACTCAAATAACTTGAGATGAGCTTCTAAAAGCAAAAACCTTTTGAGCAGTTACCGTTTTGAAACGGATAGATAGTTTGAAAAACTATGTAAACATCGTTAGGCCTAGGTTTAAAGAATTTCTCTGCCAAATTTCACTAAAATTGTTCTACACGTTTAACAGTTATCGCGAAACAAAGATACGAGCAGACAAGTGGAGTACCGATTGGTCAAGTTAAAACAGAATCTCATGACGTTTTGTCAATTAATTTGTTAATCATCATCGAGTTAAGTAAAAAAAAACATGTTTTAGCGCCACGTCTCACTACATGTTTAGGTTATACGTATATGTACTAACTACGCTAGTGTAACAGGAAAGGATAAGGTTGAAATTAGAGGAAGTGTACTCGCATTTACGTGGAGGGAGAGTGGAAAACCATTTTGAAAAAACCATCCTCAATACACCCGATCGGTCTATTGCGAGAGAAGCACCTTGGACTATGTGGCCACCGAAACGGATCTATATAGTAATAATAATAATAATAATAATAATGCTAAAATTAAGGCACGTATGAAAGATGTAATGAACGACTAAACACTCTGCTCGGTGCTAGGTTTCATCACATGACGTTTTGCAGTTTAATAAAGTTACTCTAATAAAACTCACGCACATGCTTTGAGCCTTGTAGGGCCGATTCTACACTAGCTGTTAAAACGCGGTGGTTTTGCCGCTAGCTTACGCCCCCAAACTCTTGAATCTACACCTGATTGTCAAAACGCGACTGTTAACTGTCAAATAGATACCCTAAAACGCTACTGATTCTAAACCAGCGGTTTAAATGCCGTGGTTGTTGTTCTACTTGTGCAGAATGGTTTAAAAATGGACAATGCACAGGCCGGCTGTATTACGGGACTTACTTTGTTGAAGGAAACTTCAAAAAAAAAAACACTTGTCAAAAGAGACGTTGGTGGATTCACCCCACATTATCGAACCGTCTCTCAAAAGGACAGTTTCATTTTATGTCTATGAATCACAGAATATACCCAGAGAAGTTATTTTTGTACTCTAGAATGTCTGTGATTTCATTTGATGAACTGCTTGGTTTAGTGAATAAAAATATTGCAAAACGTGATGCCATCTTGAGGAAGAGTAGCTATTATTCCTGCTGAAATACTTGTTGTGACATTGAGGCACAACTGCCTGTTAACGCCTCCAAAGGTAGCGGTCAAAACGATGGTCTAGACGAAGACTTATTTTCTAACTTGATAACAAGGGTTTCATTCAAAGGAACGGTTGTTGGCGTTTTAACTGCTAGTGTAGAATAGGCCTAAGGCACAGTAGCGAGTTGAGAAAGGAGAGGAGGTAATGGGTGGTGGGCGGAACACGACCACTTCAGCCATACCCATGTCTCGGCACCAAACAACACCTTCGAGCTAATTAGTAAAATTAGACTTATATTTAAATTAAGGTATTTACTGTCAGACACTTAAGAGGGCCACCTTCATGAGCTTTAAAACGCAATGAAGACGTTCAATTGTCTGTAAATATTTATAAAGTTGTTCATTATTTCAAAATATAATGTACCACAAAATGAAGTTGGTACATACTATAAATACCTTTACATTTCGGGTTAGGAAAATTGAAATAATGAATGTGAGCAAGTTTTGGTGGGATGTAAGGTAAGGCAAGCTATACTCTGTATTTTACAATTTTTATAGCAAAAACATTTTTGGACAAAATAAATATAGTAATGCTTCAGTAGAAACATTTATTTTTCTACACATAAATGATATTAACATTCTTTTTGTCGTGTAGTTATTATTATTATTGTGACATTTTATCTTTATTCAAATACTATTAAAACTCTCTGACCTTAAGGTACTCGAAAGTTTATCGTCACCAGAATGAACTCCGCACGGACTTAACGCTCTATTATTTTAAAATGGAGATATTTACCCAAAACTTGTAATATATGTGAAACGAAATAATTTACACTAGCAAACCCAAGAATAAATTGCACTATACTTACGTAAAACATTTTTTGAGTCCCGGTCTTAAATTTTACAATTTTATTTTTAAAGAATGAATTTCCTCATTTGTATGTTTGGACCAATAAAAAAGATCAATATTGGATCCACAAGAGTCAACACTTCGTATTTAAATTGCAACTTACGGTTACAATTTTCAATATTTTATTAGGTATTGCAAATCTTTATGCCATCGCATTGCTATTAAAGTCCCCATTTATAAATTTTGACCAATAAAAAATGTAAATATTGACTATTGAGTCTAAAATGAAAGATATATATTATTGTTGTACAAACAATTCTCCTAAGAGGTTTAAGGAAAAACAACATAAGCTTTTAGAGACTTAACTTATATTTAATTACTATGTGGCATTGGAGAATTATTATGTTAAAACTTAAGTAGTATCTCATTACAACTAAACTCACAAAATTGTATTAGTATATTTGCAAATATCGCAGAAACTGTTGGTTTAATAAAAAATATATTTCATATAAAAGTTTTTTATTTTTAATAGTACTACAATTTTGCAAATATAAGTAATATAGTATCTCAAATAGTTACGGAGATACGGAAGTTTCTGCTTCTGTAAGGTACCCTAAAATTCATTTTCATGGTAAAATAAAATTAACCAGTTTATTTATAATATTAATCAACGCCTGGATACGAGTTATAATCAAAATCGTTGGAGCCAATTTTGAGAAAATCATTTTGTTTTCTTTTCACCCTTTATTAAACTACTCTTAATTTTAAGTTTAAACAGACACACAGATATACGGTATTTCAAATACCACTTTTTAGGGTTCGAGGGATCTTGAGACGTCGACATCCATCAACATTTCAAGTTGGATTTTTTTTATGGTCACAATACTTTACCTTTTGTTTTCAAAAAGTTAGAATATATATATATATATACACACATACATTTATAAATATTTCAAACAAAATGGCTATCCTCAATATTTTGGCAAAATGACTTTAAGGGCTCCGGTGTGATGCGTAAATAATATTTTTTTATAGTATCTCCTAAACTATTTGAGATATGAAATTACTTATCATTACACATATGTAGGTCTATTTAAAATACATATATTTTATTTAAAGCATATTTTTATAATACCAATAACTTTCAAGCTATATATATATATATATATATATATTCTAACTTTTTGAAAACTTATATATATATAAGTTTTTGAAAGCTTATATATATATATATATATATAACTTTTTGAAAGCTTATATATATATATATATTTTTTTTTTCAAAAAGTTAGAATATATATATATATATAGCTTGAAAGTTATTGGTATTATAAAAATATGCTTTAAATAAAATATATGTATTATAAATAGACCTACATATGTGTAATGATAAGTAATTTCATATCTCAAATAGTTTAGGAGATACTATAAAAAAATATTATTTACGCATCACACCGGAGCCCTTAAAGTCATTTTGCCAAAATATTGAGGATAGCCATTTTGTTTGAAATATTTATAAATGTTTAGAAATAAAATTTAATCATAATAGATTGAGCCTATTTTGAGAAAATCGACTTTTACTATTTTTACCCTCAGTAAACTACCCTTAATTTTAGGGTTAGTGATCCAATTATAAAAACTCCTCGGGGCAACCCTATGAAAAACCTAGATACTAAGTTTGAGCCTGATCGGTGAAATAGTTTAGACTCTAGTTGGAGGTACAGACAGACAGACGGAAATTCAAAAACAATTTTTTCTGATTCGGGGGGTCATGAAACGTCTACATTCATCAAAATCTCGAGTTCAACTTTTTTTGACGATCACAATACTTTCTCTACCTGTAAGATAGCGAGAAAGTAAAAAGGCTTGTTCCAATATAAATTAGTCTCTAGTTTTCCTACCTTACGACTATATATTTGAAATCATGCACGTTAAATCATTAACAAATAAAACCAAGAAGTAATATACTGAACCCCCAAACTGGTATATCATATTTGACTAAATTCTCTGTTAAAACTTGAGACCGAGTTGGATCACAAGCAATGAATTGACCGATCCGCCCCGTTAACAATCAACGGTCACGATATTTCCGGCCAACGTCTGGTGATGGATTGAGGAAATCGTCGGGTTGGTAGAGGGGTAGGTTGGGCGGGAGAACATTTCCTGCCGAGTCAACATTAGCATGAAAGGAAAACATTAGTAACTGCCAAATTATAGAAATGGGATCATGACTTGTTTGTTTATACCTTACCATGATTACGTTATCCCATTCTCTTAGCAAACCATAGTTTTATTATATTTTCAATAATAATAACACTAGTAGTAATAGTTTGCTCTTGCGTTCCTTCCCTCTACACCGCTATCTTATGGTCATTTCGGTTCTTTTGCTTATACAGGGTGGGGACAAAACAATTAGACAGTTAGTAACTTTAAAACTAACACTTTAATTGAAAAGTAGATATTCCTTAGCTAAATAAAAGCTAACTACATTCAACACTTTTTATTTTATTTTTGAAGGTAATGCAGCTCAGTTAAGCTCGAACTGGACCTCAGACCAACCTCAGCATGTGGTCCTTCACTTTCCTCAGTATTGATAGTATAATTATTATTATTATTAGCACCGCGTCTTACTACCCGTTCGGGTTATACGCACTTACGCTAATGTGCAATGGTAGGGTGATAGTGAGATGAAAATGGAGGACCTAAAGTTTAACGTGGAATCCGAGCCACGGCGGAGGCCTGGCATTCCTCACATTCACAAGATGTCTTGTCAGAGGTGAAGGAAGGGTTTGGTAATCAGATAAATCTATGCCGGGACCGAGGATTGAACCCCGGCCACCAGCACAGAAGTCTGACACCTTACCCCTAGACCGCCAGGTCACCGATAGTATAATTGTATTCATTCTAGCAACGTTAGTGTAAATAACTGCAGATTAAAATATACATTTAATAACGATTTATTACGATTTTTCTTTTACATTTTTACATAAAGTCAATAATAAAATTTTAAAGCACCTTTGAATTGATTTTAAAACATATATTTTTAAATACAAATTGACAACAGTTTATTAAATTACTAGTGTTACTTTATAGGTATTGGTTTCTTTCAACAGAGCTGAAGATCACATGACTTGAAGTTTGAATATTTGATAGAATATCTTGTAGTTTTTTTTAATGACACATGTCCATTCGTAATAAAATTAAAGTATATATAAGTATCGAAGATAACAGATCTAACTAATTATAGATTCCAGTTTCGGTAGTCAAATGTTTTATCTAGGGCATTACTCGTGAAATAAATTGGAGTTCTGATGACAGATTGATCGGGGTTCGAATCTAGTTTGGGTGTACTGAGAGCGTTTTCTCCTCCTTTGTTTTTATTTGACTTTTCCTTATCCCCTTCGGTTGTCGCATGGTCTAATGCGCTAATCTCGCAGTGGATAAGTCTGCCGATGTCGAGGAGATTGAGATTCGAATCTCGGTCGGGTATACTTAGGGCAATTTCCAATATGGTTTTACACTCTCCTTCCACGCAAATAGGGGTACATTTCCTCTAAATATAACCTTCCTAATCACTAAAACCATTATTGTAACTATTATATGGGCTTATATAACACCAACGAGTAGTAAGTAAGAGGCATTGCAAGAAGAAAAGTTCTTCCTCCGAACAAATTCAAGTACAATTTCTCTAAAATCAACTTTCTCGTTCCTGTCATTTTAGTATAATTATTACATATGAATATTCGTATAGCCCGAACAGGTGGTGAGACGTGCTGAAATACTAATAATACTAATATATAAATAATAATGTTAGAAACAGAGCAATAAATACTTTAAGCTGTAAATGAGCTAGCTGCGAGACGCAGTGGAAAAAGATTTTCACCCTAAATAAGCTTGTGTACAGATAATATTTCAGCGTGTTGATTTATTTTCATTTTCATTCATTCAGAAACAATACAGAATTGAATTGTTCAAAGCTCAGCATTAACTTGATTAATGGTTTGAAAAGGGCAACACTTGTCACTGAAAATTCCGATAAAAAAAATTACCAAAGGTCTAATTCCGGCCGAAGCTATGATAAATGTACAACCTTTACAAAATATTATTTGGGGTCAAAAATGCCTCTTATTACGGTATTAACACAAGTACTTTTTTTATTTGCGCCAAATATCAACTGAAGAAGTACTTTCTTGGAAAAAGTTAGTTGGCCTTATTTTAAAATCGTAGTTTTAAGGTCGTCACTACTACATCGGAGATGGCAACTCTTATATAATAAAAAAATATTAAAAACTCGACCTTTTTAACTAAGTTTAAAACTTAACACATGATGTTTTACAAATAAAAAGCAGCAATTTAGGGTTTGAATACTATAATGTAGCTTACTATTAATTCTTAACTGAAATCCATTTATAAATCGAGAAGTCTATATGGTCAAATTTTAATAAAAAGGGCCTTATCCTTCATTTAGAAAAAGCTACTAGATCTACCACAAGCTCATACGTCAAGTCGTGTGATACAAAGCTGTTTCCTCTATCGATATTAACAATATTTATAATATAATACAAACAATGCAGTAAAATGTTATCAATTTTTGCTACCAAAAATAACATATTTTTATGAAAGGTATTTCGTATGAAAATTGGATTTAAAGAAAGCTGTCTATGGGGATGATTAGCAATGAGATTCATTCAAATGAATTATCACGTGTAAGCTTGCTACTCATGGGATTGAATATAAAGCTCTACTTTTATCTCACCGGTTCTTACTACCCATCCAGGATAATAACAGAGCCTAGGTTGGAAGGCTAAATCTGAAATAAATGTTACCGAATTTGTGTATGTGTGTAGAGGGAGGGAGGGAGGGAAGGGGGA
>CABFVX010000152.1:247859-259103 GCA_902151425.1 Timema shepardi | reverse complement strand
ATATATATATATATATAATATTCATACCTATATATATATATATTATATTCATACATATATATATATATATATAATAACACAATTAACAAAGTAAAATGTTATTAGTAACTCGTAAGGAAATATGTATGAATTTTCTCTAACATTCTTACAACCAAAATCAGGGTAAATTACATGTACCTGAGGCTACAGTCAAGAAAGATATAGTGGATTTCTTTCCGAGTTGATATTTATACGTCGATAGTTCAAAGATAGTATGATATTGGCACCGCGTCTTACTACCCATTCGGGTTACACGCACTTACGCTAATGTGTAATGTTAGGATGATTGTGAGATGAAAATGGGGGAACTACAATTTTACGTGGGATCCGAACCACGGTGGAGGCCTGGAATTCCACGCATTCACAAGTTTTGATTAATACACTTCTTGTCAGAGGTGAAGGGAGAGTTTGGTAATCAGAAAAATCTGTGCCGGAACCGAGGATTGAACCCCGGTCCCCCAGCACAGGAGTCCAACACCTTATCCCTAGACCACCAGGTCATCAGTTCAAAGCTAAATCTATATTTAAATTCTAGGTTTAAGTTTAAGTGTAGTTTACTGACGACTCATTTTAGAGAATTTGAAATTTTTCGAAAACAGCTCTGACGGTTTCGTTCATAATATTATGAATATATTTGGATTTTCTAACATCATATAGTTGTTTATTCGAAAAAGAATTATTTTAAGGTAGTTTACAAATTTCAGTACTTATTTTGAAATTTTCAACTTGTTTAAAAACTGTTATAATAATTTTGCTCAAAATTTGTACCTATCTGAGAAGTGTTCCACAAAGATTTAGAAAAAATGTGTATATTTATTCTTAGTTGAAAATGTGTTTAAAGGTAGTGTACTGATAAAATATTTCTGAAAATTTTATTCCAGATTATAAGAGACTTTTGAGAAAATATATTACGATTGTCCTAACATTTAATTATTTATACTCAGTGTAAGCTAACATATACAAACATCTAAGCGAACTCAGCATTTGTTATTTTCGTCTTCCTACTCACTTGGATTACCCACAGATTTACACCAATATACAGTAGCCCCATGGCTTCTTTGGTGCTGACTGGCGGCTTTGAAAAGTTACCAGACCAAATTATATATCCATACGCCGAACCATATGATCTGCAAACACATATGTTTAGCAGCTGTCAGTTCTGACGGTCAAAATTTAGGTATATACCTAAATGTTGACTGTCAGATGTCAGCTGTGAGATGTCAGTCAGCACCAAAGAAGTCATGGGGCTACTGTAGAAGCGATGATGATGGTAATAAAAGTTATTTGTATTTGTTTGATCGGAGAGAAGGTGGAAAACTATTTAGTAACCACCACTTTAGAAACCCCGGCCATAAATTAATAATGGGAACACTAAATTTGAGTATATACATTAAAGCAACACCTAATTAAAAAATATAAAATAATTTGGTAATTATTTTAAAAATTGCGTTAAATACTGTCATGTTTTCAACTAGCAAGATAGTTAGTTAATATTCTTTATATTTATGTTTATTAATTTTAGCACATTCGCACTGTCTTCTTACTCGTTCCAACTATGCACATATGTACAGATTACGCTAATGGTTTAGGGATAGTGAAGGTTGAATTTAAAGTAAATGTACCCACGTTTGGCTGGAGGGAGTGTGGAAAACCATATAATCGAAACCACCCTCATTACACCCGACCAAGATGTTATCCCCACTCTCCTTGTTATCGGCAATACAGTTTATTGCAAGAGTGACGTCATAGATAATTCGGTCGTCGAAGCGGGTGGTTCTTCTTAAATAGTTTCTCAATCTCTTGCATTTTTTTAAATAGAGCTGTTCAGAGAATTAATTAATTTATATCTCCTCATTTTACTTTTAAAATATAAATACTGTTAATGAAAACATTGCTTGATTAGAAAAAAAAAAGTCCCTATACTAATGTGAAGTGACAGGTTTTTTTAAACGTTATTAATTAAATTTTAATCAAATTTCAATTGACTGTAAAACTCATTTGCAATAACTTTTTCATTTTGAGTTATTTTGCTTCAGTTTGATTAAATCTAGTGTTCATTTATCATGTTTGCAAAATTACGAAACGTGAATATCACAAGAACAAAGCGAGATATAAAATTACACTTGTATACATAAGACTATTTAAAAAGTAATTACTAATATTCAAGGGATTTTACATGTCCTTTTCGATCCAAATGATTAATTCCTCATAGGACTTAAAGCTTAGAGCTTGATTTTAATTAGAAGAACAGTTTAATAAATTCAGGCATATTACTTTGCAGCCAACATTGATAATATTTAACCATTTTATTAGTGTTATTTAATAAGTTTGATATTATCTATCAAAAGTGACAGCTGCAGATATCATGAATTGATTTGTAAATATATATTAAAATTGTATTAGTAACTTTAGTAGCTACCAGACACTGTTCTTACCAAAATCAAGGTAGGCTATAGCTTAATAATACACACAACGCCCAGCCCTCTGGTCATAATTTCATCAATGTGAAAGAGTAAATACAAATTTCCCCAACTACACGTATTACGGTTAGGACGGGAATCGAACCCGGAAACCTTAGTTAAGAGGGTAGAAACGCTAGTGACTGATGTAATGTGTCAGGAAGCACGGATAAGACACCCACAATGATATGGAAGAAAGCAACGCCATACAATGAAGTATTAAAATAGGAGTGAAGAATGATCCCGAGCAGGAAACGACCTCCGGTTAGTTCATTGGTTAGAGCAATGGCGAACTAGGAAAATGTCGCGGGTTCGATTCCCCTGTCTTGGTATAATTTAAAAAAATGTATTTGACTCACAATGGTTTGTTTTTTTAGCCCTGCATCTTATTACCCGTTCGGGTTGTTACGCACTTACGCTAATTTGTAGTGGTAGGGTGACTGTGAGATGAAATGGAGGACTTACAGTTTAATGTGGTGAAGGAAGGGAACTAATAATCACACTAAAGGTTTTAGGGATTAAGAAGGCTATATTGATAGGTGGTGTACCCAAATCTGTGTGGCAGAAGAGTAGAAAACCATTTAAGGAAAATAGCCCTCAGTACACCCGACTGAGATTCGAACCTCTATCTCCTCGTCATCGGCAGTCTAGTCTACTACAAGAGTAGAACATTAGACCACGCGGTCACAGAAGCGGGTGACCCACAATGCTGTTCAATCTCTCTGATATCATGCCGGATAAACGGCTAATGGGTAGGTCCAGATTCGAATCTCAGACGGATTATTATGTTTTGTTCTCTACTGTGGTTTTCCCTGCCAACCTCTTCCCGCAAATGAAGCATCACTATATTGTATACATCCTCGCCATCCCTACCTTATAGAAAAAACCGTTTAATAACCCATTTGTTAAAACGTATGCACCAAAGAAAGCTCCCATTCTTTAAGCGTTGCTGTTTCTGTCCAATAATTTAGTAAATACAATCCACTAGATCAGATGTTCCCAAACCTTTTTAGACCGGAGGAACCTTTGCACCATCACACATACATGTTGTAACCCTTATAAAAATATTTACATTAATATTATGAACATTCAATAGAGACAGATAAATCTTACATGTATAAGACTAACGGAAATCATCACTTATTTTTTCTGACTGCACCTTTGGCAAATTGCCTTTATTCAGATTTGGAAAAATTGGCACTCATAATTACTGATGCTATTTTATAGGGTAACTATTGGGTCATTGCAGCGATAGCTGCATTTTATCCCATTAAAATGAATTCTAAACTTTTTATAGGGATAAGTTCTATATAATAAGCTCTCACTCGACTTCCTAGTTATTACAAGACGTGTAATCTTCAAAGGTTTTTAACTTTAGATGTATTTTTTAGCTTTCGGTATTTAATTTGAATCAAAACTTCCTTTACGCTAAGATGATAATTTTAAAACTACCCTTCTACCAGTTCTCTATCTACTTGTTTCACCAAATCACTCAAGTAAGAAATTAGATTTTTTTTTAAATCAAAGAGAAATATTTCATTTACAGAATTAGTTATTATCTTTAACCAAAGAGAAAAAATTATTTGCAGATATAAAACCATGCACAAATCAGGGTTTCCATAGTGATGTAAAAAGAATGAAAAGCTAAAAATTCGTTGGAAAAACTGGGGTTTCGTAAAAAAAACTACTATTTTTTCCGACATCCTGGAAATATAGCCTTTATAATGAAAGGTCTTTTGTCAAACTCTGTTAAGCCACTTTTTCGTAATTTATATTATAGAAAACAAGCTTATCAAATTATACAAAATAAATAATATTCTAAAACTGCCTCCCAGAGTAAAATATAAATGATATTTTATAGTGTGTTAAATAAATAACGAATATTCTAAAATTGCCTTAAAGAGCTCTAGTGGATCCCAGTTTAAAAAACGCTGCACCAGAGAAGTGTAGTTCACGAACAAACAGTTCAAACTAAACGATTATTCCAAATGAACTATTCGAAATAGTTTACCTTTTCGATCTTACTCAAAATGAACTACGAAGTTATGCGACCGTAAGTAGTCGCGACTCTTTTGTCAAATTCTGTCAGAGAAACAAATTGTTAAAAAAAAAAGATATGGGAGGCTTTCGTGGATTGTAGATTGAAAAGGAAATTCATTGTTTGGTATTTATATATATTAGACAAGACTGACGTATTTTTTTCTGCGTTTTCACCAGTGAGGTTTTAATAAACTACTGATACTTAGAACAAAAAAAAAGGGGGCAATAACTTACATGATTTAAATATCACATATCTTGTTTTGGACTTGTCCTATATACAAATCTAACTAAAATTGACATGAACTATATTTACTATAATCAAGGTAATTCCAAACTACCCTGTCGGCGATTCTATATTTTCCATATGTTGGCAAACGTTTCAGAGTCAAGTGTCAAGACTCCTCTTTGTTAAGTTGTTACGTACCTCACATAAATACAGGATAGCTCAATACGTAACACCCGACTAGCATTTTTTCCAGAAGACTGTGACGGAAATGTCCAATGAGCGGGAACTGTCGTTCTGAGTCAATACCCACACACCCCGACCCATCCCTCTACCCCTGCTCGGCACCCATCCATCAAAGTGGCCGTGACCATCAGTCCACGGTGTTGCAAAGCTTAACGAGCATTCGAATGTTACGGGCACAATTAATTACATTGAGTGGATTTTTTTAATTAATACTCAATAATTCAGTAGAAACGTTTTTTTTTATCAAACAAACCTGTGCTAATTGGGATTCTTATAATATGCATGAATTGTAAGCAATTAATTAAATGTTGTTTTTATAAATGGTACAAATATTTAAATATACAATTAGAACTACGAATAATAATAATTTTTCCTTCTATAAAATATACCTTTCAATTTCAAACTCAGTCCGAGACCTTAGCTCAGTCGGAAACGCATATCAACATAGGTCCCAAGTTAAATTCCTGGCATGGATGAAAAATTAATTATTGCTGAAATATGTGTTCTCCCTTTCACAGTGATAAATTAACGACCGTGTCCTGGGTGTTGTGTCTGCCCTATATTTAAGTTAGTTTATAAGTCGTGAACGGATATAATCAGTCGGTTCAGAAAGTGTACGTTAAATACCTCAAAATCTGAGTAAACAGATATTTTATTAATATTGAACACAATTTTTTTTTTCAATTCATAAATACATAATTTGATCACTTTATTTACGAAATTGTATTTAACAAAATATCTGCGGTACGTGGCGTACTATCTAAAGAAAAATTAAAACCCTAGTGTGGACTCAGCCTTAACGATTAAACAATGTAGTTCATCATCAGAAACACAATTATTTATATATAAGATATAAATAAGATTTAAATAATATTAGATCCCTTAATAAGAAAGATATCTAAATTTTGGTGGGTCCTGAGCCAATGGGGTACGGGAACCACTTCACTAGATCATTTATTAGACTAGTAATGCCTCTATATATATATATATATATATATATATCAAGAATCTAGCTCAGCAAATCTTTCCATCAATCAAGGTAAAAACTAAGGAAAGTGGATAGATCGATAGGCCAACATCAGGGGTAATCAACGAATATCAAACCCCAGCCACAGACTTCAAAGCGGGTCACGTCGTTGAGACAACCTGTTCGTGTGTATGTGTGTGTGGCAGGGGAGAGGGTTCTGACATATTTTTTCAAGCTCTGCTCCCACCAAATTATAGCATCCCTCCTAACGTTTTTTTTAACAAAATTCAGCTACAGAAAATAAGAGTCGTAAAACGGTTCGTTACACCTTTTTATTCACCATCTCTTTTTTTTTTGCTCCCTTTATCTCCCTTCCTCTCGAGACTTACTGAGGTAACTGGGTGAAAAGGATATCACTAAGTTACGTCCATTAAACGATCCACGCTACATGAATTTTAATATCCCGTCAACAGCGCCAAGGCTGGCCGATGAGACTAGCGACTGTAGTCAACGCAAGCTCCCCAAGTGAAATCTACAAGAAAACTGCAGAAAATTTAATTAATTTCAATTATTTTGTAACAAAACATTATAAAGAATACCGTTGTTCATATAGTTTGAGCCATTTAACTTACAATACAATGAATTATCAGTGACGGGGAGGTCAGAGTTCGAATCTCAGCCGGATATACTGTGCTCTGAGTGGTTTTATTTTCCTTTATCCCTGTTAATTCAAGTGCACTTATTCTAATCTATATTAGGTATTTAATAATCGCGATGTTAAACTCAATTATTGAAAATATTATTATTAGCACCACGTCTTACTACCCGTTCGGGTTATACGCTACTTACGCTAATGTGTAACGGTAGGGTGATTGTGAGATGAAATGGAGGACCTACAGTTTAACGTGAGATCCGAACCACGGTGGAGGTCTGGCATTCCCCACCATCACAAGTTGTGATTAATACACGTCTTGTCAGAGGTGAAGGAAGGGTTTGGCGAAATTATTATTAAAAACGCATTAAGTTTGTCCATTTATTACTTGGCTATTGATGTATTAATATAAATAGTGGGGCAGGGAGGGTAGTATAAACGCATCTTACTATCCGATTGATTTATACGCAGATGTAATGCTTACGCTAATATGTTTGGGATGAGGAAGGTTGGATTTAGAGAAAGTGTACCTAAATTTGTGTGTGAAGAGAGACTGGAAAACACTTAGAAAAAATAAGCTTGGGATTCGAACTACGATCTCCCCGTTATTGGAAGTTCAGCTGATTGCTATAATGACGCACCAGACCATGCGGCCACTAAATATGGGCGAGGATAATATAGGATTAGAAATTTTTTAAATACATATTAGGGCTGAATTTAACTAAAAATTTAAATATATATATATATATATATATATAATTTAATCCTTAGATTCCATAGTTTTATCCCAGTATGTTTATGTAAAGTTTGCATATAAGGTTTTATAATGCATGTAAGGCTTAACTTTGGTTTAAAATCCATAGCTGGTCTAAAACCAATTATTAAATTATGAAAAACCGACACACAACAATGAATACTGCACGAAGAGTAAATAAAAGCCTTATTATACTCAACAGGCAATTTGAACGATAGCTGGAAAAGAATAATTGGCAAAACGCTTGACATGGCTCGTAAGAGGGTTGCCACTCTGGGAAACTGCAGGGGAACTGGTTTTTTTTCCCCCCTATTCTCGAGGGGCATGCCCATTAGAAGGAACAATCATATTTAGATAGGAAGATACTTTTTTTATGGTTAAAATATGCACTAAAACATTTTTTTAAATGAATGTTTACATCATGTCACGTGATGTACAGCTATCACTTTTGATAGATAATATTAATACCACCTCCTTTGGCGACCGCATGGTCTAAGGCGTCACTCTCTTGTTAGATTGGACTGCCGAGGATAGGGAGATTGAGGTTCCAATTCCGGTCGGGTGTACTGAGGGTGGGTTTTCTCTAAATAGTTTTCCACTTTTCTACCAAGCAAATGTGGGTACACTTCCTCTAAATTAGACCTTCATCGTCCCTAGCTCATTAACGTAATTAGTACATGTGTATAACCTAACAGGTAGTAAAACACGGTGATATATATATATATATATATCAATACCTATAAAATAACACTAATAATAAAGTAAAGCGTCATCAATGTTGAATGCATGCTTGCGTATAACCCAAACGGTTAGTAAGACGCGGTACTAGTAATAATAATGTTGAATGCAAACTATTAATAATATATTTTATAAAAGTGTCTTCCTGACATTTCACAAAATAGTGATGAATGGAGCAATATGAACGATTTGTGCTCTTTGAACAACCTGAGCTTGAAGCTGGCATCTTTCGTTTACTCTATAAGTTTGTAAGTTTACCACGCAATATTCCACTATGGCATAGCTTTTAAGATAAGGTCATGGTGTAATCCATCAAGGCTAGGTTAAATGGAGTGTGTATAATTTATTCATATAAATATATGTATATACGATATTTTAAATCATATCAAGTAAACGGCCATCATCCGAACCAAATGATGGCTTTAAAGCGTTGTGTGGTTAAATTAGGTTTACAAAATATAATTTAATACCGTAAGTCGAGTCTGGCTGTAAACAAATTATAATCTTATATTATTCTACTATAAAGCCACGTGGCTGACTCACTCACTGACATTAATGGTTTACCCACTTTCAGATGAGCTAGAAAATCGAAATTTGGCAAACTTATAGTTTCTAGCCAGTAACCGACGCGATAAGTTCCAAAAAGTTAAAAAAATTAATTCTTAACCCCGAAAAAAAATCAAAATAGCAGAGCAACTTTAATGTCGGTGCGGACTTTTATTTATATAAAAAAAACAGCTATAGAATTGCATTCGTTTACATCCACTTGCAAAGAAAACTCAATGGGGGTTTTGGGGCGGAGCCCTCAACAAACAAAGCGAGTATATACATACACGCTCTATGCCTGTCTTAAGCTGATTTAACGTAAACTGAGTATGTTATGTCAGAAGTCGGTACAAAATCCTATCCACTAATACCTTATTCATCGCTGTAAGCTTTGTATTAGTTGAGAAAAAGGGATGTTGACAACAGAAATAATTATATAGGATATGTATATGAGCAATGTGTTTAAAAAAAAGCTTGTTTTATCATCTGAAAATGTTTTCAATCAAACAAATAATTACTCTCTTGATTATAGTGCTATCCACAGACACAATACCTATAAGAGGTCAGCAGTGAAACGCAGATAAGTATTTTAAAAAGGTGGTTATTCTCAAAAACTGTTGGTAACTGTATGAAGAGAATTAACTCATATATATACGCCTGGCTTCTACTATATCAACAAACTACTAATATTCTTAAAGTTTGAAATACTAAGCTCAATATAATACACCATCAAGAATGTATATTAAAATGGAAGCGTTAAAACATTTAGTCTAAGAAAAACGCCACTATAGGCCACTTTATTTTGTTTGAAGATATAATAAAATTGCTAGTAAAGTTAAAATGTTTAGCTATGAACTAACTTCACTTTAATTTATTAAAGCTAAAGTGAGTGACACACCTCACACCTTCCGCCCCATATTTTGATATTTAGGTTGGATGCCAACACTATCAACTGTTTCCAGCCCGTGGTTTCCTCCATCTTACTCATCCCTCCATTCTTCTTCTCTCACTTGCACACTTTGTTATCTGTCTCTCTCGTCTATTTCTTTGTATCCCTCGCAGTATTTTCTTAACTTATTTCATCTCCATAATTCTCTTTGTCATCCTCTCTTTTTCCATCCTCATTAGATGCCCATACCATCTCAGCCTGTCTTCCTCTATTATCTCATGTACTCCCTGTACGCCCATTATTTTCCTGATAGAAGATACCAAATGAGTAAATATATTCATAAAAAATATTTAGAATCAATACAAAATACTAATTTATCAAAACTATACTATGTCTGCCCTATTTTTTGTATATTATTAATAGTTAATATGAGGCGTAGCAGATTTATTAGTAGCCTAGCCTTTACAAATGTTATAGAACTCTGGTCCCCTGTATAAAACATTTGTTTCATTTTCTACCAACAGGAAAGTTCAAAGGTGGAATAATATGTTGATTTAGTTTGTACTATCCTAACATAAGAGTTAAAAATGACTTAAAAAGAACTTGACTTTAAATATTCACTCCAGCTATCAGGCTACGCTAGTTTGTTTAAAATTAAAATCTCATTAGCACAATTATTTTTAGAGTATAGATAGAGGGGAAGATATGAAATTTGGGTGATGGCAAAAAACTTTAAATCATCATGATAAAAAACATATTTCTATTACATTAAAAAAAGCATTATTAAAAACGAATATGTCATTGCTCAACAAATTAATTGCATGAATCACCAGTCATCTTAGTGTTCAGCCGGTAGCATGTCTGCCTACTGAGCTAAGGTACCTGGGTTTAATTCACGGCATGATCGAAATAATTATCATAAGTAAAATTAACGACCGGGGACTGGGTGTCGTGTCTGTTATAATTAAGTTAGTTTTAACTAATGTGCTGATATAATGAATCGCTTCATAAAGTGCAAGTTAAATACATTAGAAAAACGTGCATGAATTGTAGATAAAGCTAAAAGCTTACACTCGCTGCAGTGGTCGAATGGTCTAAGGCACCCATATTGTGTTAGATTGATCTGCTGAAGACGGGGAGATAAGGGTTAGAATCCCGGTTGAGTTTAATGAAGGTATATTTTCCTAAATTGTCTCCCAATCTACTTCCACCCAAATGCTGGTAGATTACTTATAAAATGCTTCCTTCCTAATCCCTACCTCATTAGAGTAATTATAATTTATGCGTATAACCTGAATAGGTAGTAAGACGAGTTTTTTTTTCTCGAGTTATTCCAGTCTTACCCAAGTTCTACAAATCCGTATCGAACCTTTTATATTTCTAGTTAACCCCGGTCCAATATGAACCCCTTTCATTGTTTTAAATAATAGGTCACCATAAAAAAAAGGGCTTACAATGTTATAGAAGTGTAATAACGCCATTTGGCAACGTTCCCGACTGCTATACGTCCATCTTTCACTCTTTCCTTCACATCTCTTCTTCGCCAGCGCGGGCACTTCTCTCTCCATCATGTTGATACCCTCGTTTGTTCTCCTGCATCTCTTCTTACAATCACCCATAATTCCTGCCCTCCCTTCCTCTCCGAATCGTGATTCTAGTTCTTTGGCTTGCAACATTTTCTCTCGACCCCC
>CABFVX010000152.1:219819-242088 GCA_902151425.1 Timema shepardi | reverse complement strand
TTGGTCCCACGGTTAGGATTGTAAAGTGTATCTTGGTCCCACGGTTAGGATTGTAAAGTGTATCTTGATCCCACGGTTAGGATAGTAAAGTGTATATTGGTCCCACGGTTAGGATAGTAAAGTGTATATTGGTCCCACGGTTAGGATAGTTAAGTGTATCTTGGTCCCACGGTTATGATTGTAAAGTGTATCTTGATCCCACGGTTAGGATAGTAAAGTGTATATTGGTCCCACGGTTAGGATTGTTAAGTTGCGAGGGAAGGGGATGTTAGTTAAAGACAGCGTTTTTGTAGTTTTTTTTATATAAAAAAATTTTTTTGGCCAAAACAAATCAAATGTGTCTTCATTAGAAACATGGTGTTTAATTCTCTTTACATGGTGATGTCAACAGTTCTTGAACATCTTTCAAGGGTGTCTTGAAATTTGATGGCAACTTACTTTTACACACCATTTAAAAAGTTTGTTAAATAACCGCCATTTTTATGACAGATAATAACAACTGTTTACATCATCATGTCAAGACAATTATATTCTATGTTTCTACTGGAGCAATATTTTACTTATTTTGTCCAAGCAAATGTATTGCTATGGAAAATGTAAAAACGCCGGCCTTTTCTAAAGTCCCCTACACCCCCACCTTAAGGAATTGTGTTCCAAACTTCGACTGTTTCTCATTTAGATAATTTGAGTAAAATCCATAAGGATTCAAGGGGGTGGCTTTGAAAGAAGGGTGAAGGAAGGAGTAGATGGAAGGGGAGGTAGAATCGTGGACTTTTCTATGATCCAAATTTCTCTGCCTCATACCCCATATGAGAATTTATTAGAATGCTCAATTAATCAATTAGTAATAAATAATTGTTTTTTGGAATGCAGTCAAAAATAAATAAACACGGAGTTAATTAAAACAACGTTTAGATAGGATGCAATTAAAACATTTTCCGTCTCTAGACCGTTAAATGTATGGTTTTCTTTGACCAATTACAAAACTCCCTTACAATTCCTTGGTTGTAATTACTTTTGAATCACCTGACATTTCAGAGTCGTCCATATTTTTTGGCACCGATCAGAATGAGGTCTGCCCTGGAGCGATTATGTTAAATGTAGACCAAGACGCTAATATTTTCACTAACAGCAAGTGACATTTAAAATTATTATTATTATTATTATTAGCACCACGTCTTACTACCCATTCGGGTTATACGCACTTACGCTAATGTGTAATGGTAGGGTGATTGTGAGATGAAATGGAGGACCTACAGTTTAACGTGGAATCCGAACCACGGTGGAGGCCTGGCATTCCTCACATTCACAAGATGTGATTAATACACATCTTGTCAGAGGTGAAGGAAGGGTTTGGTAATCAGATAAATCTGTTCCGGAACCGGGGGATTGAACCCCGGCCGCGACATTTAAAAAAATGAAATCAAAACATAAAATACCTTTCAAATGTAAATGTGAAACTCGAATCGGTGGAAACGCGGACTATATGTAAGTTCATATAGTATGTTTTACCGGTAACGGAACAGGTCAGGGTTCAAATCCTAGCTTGATGTACCGAAGGTGGTTTTTCGTCTTTGATTTATCACCAACACCCCTCGCAAGTGCGCCTGTAATTCCTATCAATTCCAGCTTCCTCGTCTATTTTTAACCATCGTTATTTATATGCGAACATTATGGACGCATGGTAACACGCCGTGGGTGAAAAATGTGAACGTAATAAACAGTAAGAATCTCAATCGTAGCTCTCCCTAACAATATACTAGTGCGATCTAATACTAAAACTTACACTTGACGGCAAACTGTATCATTTAAAGGATTTTTTTTTGTTGTGGCTTGAACCTACTACTCCCCATAACCCCCTTCCCTCTCGTATTTGGAACTAAGTCAGCCGAGCGAGAAAATATCAATAGTTGTCAGGACACACGGCTTTAAATGCAACGTTCTTTGTCTTTTCTGGAACTATTTCTCTGTTTTGGCCGAGCTTATACTCCCTTTCGTAATTTACCTACAACCACCCTTTATCATGTCAATAAGAAAGAGGGGTAAATAAAACTACGGAACATCTTATCTCAATGTAAAGAAGAAATCTCGCGGCTAGTTATTAAATATCTTAACATTT
Source organism: Timema shepardi (assembly GCA_902151425.1). Taxonomy (NCBI): domain Eukaryota; kingdom Metazoa; phylum Arthropoda; class Insecta; order Phasmatodea; family Timematidae; genus Timema; species Timema shepardi. The sequence continues at coordinate 239,969 of CABFVX010000152.1, read as the reverse complement.
TCTGTTGTGGGCCTATCAAAAAATTACTATATTTGCTAGAGGAAGGTTAACAATAGTGCTCTTTTTTCCTCAAATCTAGTTTCGTAGCTAATCATTTTTGATAAAAGTCATTGAAAATTAGCAAATGTAACATTTTCACCAAAACAAATTATTAATTAAACTCGAACTATAGGTTTGTTAAGGAATATTTCAACTTTTTATTTTGGCATGAACCTTATTTTGTACAGATCATATAATCAAATGTGGCTTTAGATCTAAACGTCTGCTCAGCAATTATTTATTTCTTACTGATGCGGCATCCTTACTACTGTAATCAACGATCATGGAATTATTTAGTGTCTTCCTTTTGTATAGTTAGATACCATTCACAAGTAATTGTAAATTACCCGGTTCGGTGGCCGCGTGGTCTAACGCGCTACTCTTGGAGTAGAATAGATTGCCGATGCAGGGGAGATAAAGATTCGAATCTCATTCGGGTGTAATGAGGGTGGTTTTTCCAAAATAGTTTTCCACTCTCACTCCACGCAAATACGGGTACACTTCCTATAAATATAACCTTTCTAATCCCTAAAATAATAGCGTGATTAGTAAATAAGTGTTTAACCCGAACGGGTAGTTAGACGCGGGGCTCTAAAAAAAAATTATGAATTAATAAATATGGAGATTCTGACTTTTCAACTTCCTTTATTTATATATATATATATTTTTTAGAAATGCTAGATACAAAACCTCTACCAAGGCAAGCTACGAACCATGAGCGCTTCTAAATTACGGTCTTTATTCGACAGCTACACTCAACTCAGATGCAAAAACCTCTCCTCTACCCCAACCAAGGCCCGCTTTTCTCTTTGCTACATACAAAAGAGGACTCTCCCTCTCAATTCTAACTACTTCTAAGTAAATCAGTTTCTCTTCTTTAGCCCCCACCCTCATCGACCCCTCTCTTTTTTTTTTCGTTCGACGAGAACAAATCGATCCGTTTTGAAAGTTCATCATCACAAGACTCAGGCTTCTCTTTCTCTAGAGAAGAAAAAGAAGGTGGGGTGGACTTTCTTATCTAGTATTAGAGGGCGAGTGAAGTCACNTGTATGGCTGTGGTATTAAATAGGAAAGGGATTTGAGAATAGGGGTAGAGGGTTAAGACCACAAGGTCAAATCTAAGGCAGTAAAATCGCTAACCATACTCGAGGCAGCCTATTGTTCATTCACGGTAGGAGTTTACCTGGAAAAGGACTTTTTTCCCTACCAGAAATCTATTATATAGTAGGATATTGGTAAGAAAAAAGACCTTTCAGAGGTAAACTCCTATCGTGAATGAAGTATATGTGATGTTTATAGTCCGAGACGGTAGCAAAAAAAAAAAAAGTTTTACCCAAAAGATACGGACTACGTGTACTTCTGTGCTAGAATGTTGGGCATTATAGAAATATAATATTGCTGGCTATTTTAAAGGTAGCTTAGTAATGTTTTTTAAAGTTGACTCTACATACACTTGTTAGCCTATTTTTTTAAGGGTATCAATATAAGCAATACTTAAAGTACGATAGTGAAGAGCAAAACGACTCTGGTTGAGTTTGAACGCGACAAACTTTCCAAACATGATAGTAGCAAGACCTCTTAAACATGAATTCCTACATGCAGCATGATCAAACCTCGCAAAGAGCCAGCATTTCCTTAACTATAGTAGCTCCATGGCTTCTTTGGTGCTGATTGAGAGCTCACAGCTGACTTCTGACGGCTTTGAAAAGTTACCATACCAAATTATGAATCGCTACGTCGAACCATATGATCTACAAAAACATGTGTTTAGCAGCTGTCACTTCTGACGGTCAAAATTTAGGTATATACATAAATGTTGACTGTCAGAAGTCAGCTGTGAGCTGTCAGTCAGCACCAAAGAAGCCACGGGGCTACTGTATATCTTGTAGTCACACAAGAGGCAATTTTTATCAGTTTTTTTTTACTTTTGGTTTTAAGTGACTCAACTCTAGCTTTAATTAAGTTAACTTTACTTTGTAAAACAGGGGGCGGGGGTAGCCTTATTCTCACAAAAGACTGAAGTGTCGGTTATGGTGAAAATTCTGATCTTAGCCTAGAGCCCTGGAGGCTTTGTTTTCCCGTTCCCGGTTCACGTTAATGGATATGAACTTCCTGTGAAACATTCTTAACCCCTTATGTCTTAAAATTGAGCTAGCAATACCCATAGTGGTAAAATTAATATATACATATTTTTTTAAATAGATAAGGTAAGTAAAATAGTTTTTTTCTTTATATGGTTCTAATTAATTTCTTAGCTATGTTAAGATTACTACTAACAATGTCAACAGAGTTTAGTCGTTGAAGAGTATTTGAAGCAAAAGAAAACGGGCTTGTAATTCGAGGCATGTTCGCTCAGAATAGATTAAAAAAAAGGGGAAGAATTGCCTCTTGCCGGACCACTAAGACAACTAAGAAGACCAACTACTCAAATTTGATCGCTTGACGGTGCAGAAGACGAGTCGGGCGGGCAGTTAATTAAATTTCAACAAAGAAAGGGCCAACGACGTAGATATTTCTTCACGGGGTGAGGTAAGTTATATATGGATACGTGTCCGAGTGTAATACAGGGTGTCCAAAACTGATATCCACAACGTTGATCCCAAATTAAATATTTACTCATTTATATACCTGAAATTACCAATCAAAGAAATGTAAACACACACAGCACAAAGTAAAAAAATAAATAGAACCATTAGTTATTTGAAAAGTGGCATATTTTCGGACAGCCTACCCGTATAAGGCGTACACAAAGAAGAACGATGAAAGCACTACATTTGTAGGAGGGTTTTAGATCTGTTTAATTGAACATACTTTTTCTTAAAAGGTTTTTCTTCGTTGAAGTTCTACTTAGGTTTATATATCCTTTCTCCAAGCTGACGTGTGTGCATTTTTCTGAGAATTACTTTTTCTTTTCTTAAACTCTTAAGTTGGGAGTGTAGTTAACACGATAAAAGGGCAGTGTCTTTGAAGTTTTAATATCAAAATTTATTTATTTTGTCTAAAAGAAATCGAATAATTCTCGATTAGAAAATTTTCTTGAATATTTGTCAAGGGTATCCTGATGTCAATCAATACAATATGTTGATATCACCATGTGAAGAAAATTAAACTCAATTTTTTGTATTGAGGCAATATTTTATTTGATTTGGTCAAAAAATATTTATCTATAAACACTACAAAAATAGTACCCTTTTATCGCGTTCCTTACAACCCCACCTTAAATGAATAAGTTAATAACCAACCCTTGTATTAGATTATTAAAAATGACAACTGGATACGGGAATAGAATCCGGGACTTTTGGCTCAGTACGCCAATGCTCTAACCATTGATCTATCTAGGAATCGTCCTGTGGCCAGAGTCATTCTTCATTAATATTTTAAGGCAGTCTTATATTAAACGTAAAGCTACTGATGAATGTGGCACGTGGCAAGTAGACCTCTCAACAATTATTTTTAATAGATTAGGGGTGGTGGGTTCTCAGTCAATTGGGTGGGCCATATACAGCTCTCACATTCACCATTAACAGATGCAAGGCCGCTATCACCAGGCATTGATTGGCACATTCTGAAATTAATTTAGGATATAAGGGGAGGCTACATTAGTGTATTGGAACTATTATTTGAGATGTATTTTTTTTTCCAAATAGGAATTGTATGGGTACATGCAATTATGTTTAATGGTTACCTATTCAGTAATGACTATTACATCATGAGGATTGCCTTAAAATTTAGCCAAGCCAAAGACATATCTTCAGGGCTCTAAATTATAGAACTACTTTTTTTTTACAGCACCGTGTCTTACCACCTATTCAGATTTCTCGCATATGTACTAATTACCCTGATGAGTTAGAAATGAGGAGGGAAGGGGTGACGTGGTGGTCTAGGGGTAAGGTGTCAGACTTCTGTACTAGGGAACCGGGGTTCAATCCTCGGTCCCGGCACAGATTTATCTGATTGCCAAACCCTTCCTTCACCTCTGACAAGACGTGTATTAATCACAACTTGTGAATGTGGGGAATGCCAGGACTACACCGTGGTTCGGATCCCAAGTAAAACTGTAGGTCCTCCATTTCATCTCACAATCACTCTACCATTACACATTAGCGTAACCCGAACGGGTAGTATGACGTGGTGCTAATAATAAATAATAATAATAATAATAATAATAATAATAATGAGGATGGTTGGATAAATGGGGAATTTTACACGTATCTGAGTGGAGCGAACGGTGAAAACCACCCTCAGTCCACCCGACAGGGACTCGCACCCCGTTCTCCCTGTAATCAGCAGTCCAATCCAAGACGAGAGTGATGCCTTATACCATGCAACCACCGAAGAAGGTATCTAGAAATAGGCTACTTAATTTAATCTGTTTAAGTTTTAGTTAAAATCTCTAGGGGGTTAAGTTGGGGGCGAGGGGGCACATGACCCACTTGCTCTTCTTTGGGCATGTCATTGTTTTCAGAAAGTCCTGATACTTTGATCATATTCAATAATGAGAAATTAATAAATATAACCCGGACGAATACAAAGGCTCTTTTGCTACATTTAAAACACTTTTAAGTATATTAGCGTAGAGGGAATAGTAAGAGTTTTTTTTAAATAACATTAATAATACCAATGTGGGTAGAAAAAAATGTTTTATTGTTTTAGGTTTAAACCAAGTTTAATGTCAAATATTTGATCCAAACTAATTTAAACCATTTTTGGGTTCTCAATAATTATAAAATATTATTCTCAACCCAGAGTCATGAAAATAATAATATATACTTTTGATTTAAGAACATACATCTTTCTTAAAATTATATTTTGCAGGCAATTTAAAAGATGAATCCTCTTAAAATAGGGATTTCCCTTTGAAAGTGGATTTTCCAGGGAATGTTTAATTACTCACTAGGTTAGTTTAAATAGATTATTGAATGATTTAACTAAGATAGTTTTACAGTAACATAAATAAGTAAACTTATATCAGTAACTGGTATTACCCTTCATAAAAAAAACTAAGATTGTTTATTTCAAAAAACGATTTGATTTAAAACTAGACCCTTCCACTCCACCCCCTTCCCACATTATTATTTTCAACACACATATTGGTGAATCGTCATAGACTCCACCATAAAATATGAGTGACTATCGACATTTTTATGAGGAATAAATTAAATTTTCAAAATAAAATATAACCTATGTTACTCGCTGATACTGTAGCTTTATATTGGTGAAAGAATTTTTAAAATCGGTCCAGTAAATTTGAGTCTATCCATTACAAACAAAATATCATATCTTTCCTCTTTATAATATTAGTGTAGACAAGGTTCAAACCATGGTTTACCAACCAACCCTACAGCACATCCAACCGGAATCTAGAACCCAATATTTCCATTACGGAAAACCGGATCTTGACGTTTAGTCTGCGTGCGTATCGATGCGTTAAGGGCACCTCGCACGTTCAATATTGATTGTGTGAGGTAGATACTGACGGTTTGTCAATCTGAACTGATGCCTACTCCCGTCAGTATTTGCTAGTTTTACAGTAATACTGACCCGCCTCAGTGGCGTAGTTGGCTGACGCGCATGTCGTGTTGAGCCAGACTGCTGAGGACGGGGAGATCGAGGTTCGAATCTCGGTCGGGTGAACTGGGGGTGTTTTTTCCTAAATGGTTTTCCACTCTCCCTCCACGCAAATGCGGGTTCACTTCCTCTAATTCAACCTTCCCAATTCCTAATCCATTAGAGTAATTAGTACTTAAAGCGTATAACCCGAACGGGTAGTAAGACGCGGTGCTAAATAATAATATACATTAATAATGTCAATAATATTGAACGTGTGAGGGGTGCGACAATATTTTCGTCAGTAATCCATCAGCCATGACCGAATGCATATCTATTATTTATAGTGAGTGAGTAAACCTTTAAAAGTATTTGTTTAAATAACATAAGCCATGGCAGAAGTGAAGGATAAATAAGTGCTTTAAAACTTCCGAGAACCACCATTCACAACCATTCTTTTAAAAACATCGGGGCTCATTCTAAACAATAATTCTTGAAATCATCTGGCTCGGAAATCTCTATTTCTTTCAATAGTGCTAGAAGTGTTTATCATTCACTTTTTGCAATCCAGTCTTTAATAAACGGTTCCTGCCTCTCTTTTTGTTCAGTCTTACAGCTAAAACAATTGCAACTCATGCATTTTCTAAACCATCCGTCACCAGTAAGATGTATTCTGACCAAAATACTGTTTGTAATATTTATCATGTGAGCTCACTACTGACGGAATCAAGAGTAATAAATACTTTCAGTAATAATGAACGCGTGAGGCGCCATTTACAGTCGAACGAAGAGATTCGATACTTTAAAAATTAGCGTAGTGGCCCTAGTTACGAGAGAAACCAAGGTCACCCAGTGATGAAGTTTTGGCAGGATAAGCCAAATCTCTCAATTTAGACTACAATGTCATATTTCACTTAAAATGAATGTATAAAACTTAAATGGCACAGAATGAGAATTATACATTTTAATTAGATGAGACAGACCCACAGTGCACAGGGTCGGTAGCGAGACTCAGCCTCCTGAGTCGAAATCAGGATGAACTCACTTTGGTGGTCACATGGTCTGTGGCTTCATTCTCGCAATAGACTGGATTTCTGGTGACGCAGAGATCAAGGATTTATAGCGGCCCGAATATAAAGTAGCTCGGATTTAAAGGTTGTTAAGACACCGAGCTGAATAAACCAGGAAATAAATATGGAAATATCACCTAACGCTGCAGTTTAGTGGTTTACGAACTGTAAGTAAAAAGCCGACATTTTGTGGATCACGAAATGTTTTTACAAAGTTAAAATTTTGTAGTTATTTGAATACGGAAAATCACTAAGAAAATGGAAAGTAAAATAAAACTAGGAAATTTAAATAGAGACAAAATAACGCACATCATAAAAGTATACGAATACATTTAGAATCACAAAAAACTGTGTTTTTTAAATCATTTATTTGAGGTGTTTAAAGTGCACTTTCTGAACCGACTAATTATGTCAGTATACGAGAATTTCAGTGAGTCAGAGCGAAAGGGCCTACCAATTTTGGCGGGAAAGGTGTTGTCACATAACTTACAGGGTTCTTTAGAATGCCACAATCGACATGGGACCGATGGATTTACTTCCCTTCCGAAGGAAATTGTGCTACGGATTTTTAGCACTGAAGACAAATCCATCGACCCCACCTGGATTTGAACCCTCAAACATTGGGTCCTGAGGCGAACATTTTACCTCAGGATCACCAAGGTCAACAAAAGTGATACATTATACTATTGTATAGGTGTTTATTTTATAGTTATTGATAATATACATTAAAAAGATACAGCTGAATAGCACATGACCCGACGAATAAATAAATGAAAATAGATAAATAAACTTTCCTAGATGTCAGATAAAGCCCTTCATATAAAAACTGGGCTTTACTACACATCAGCCCAAATTAAAAAAAAAAATCATCAAACTAAAGGTATCGAACTCTAAAAGCTCATATTGCTCGCATGACTTTGAAACGACTAACAGTTAATGCCGGAATAAAAAAAAATACCTCTTCTCTCTGAACATAAAAATCCCAGTATCTTTAGGGAAGACCGATTTTTATCGCTGACCTAAAGACAGCTAGAGAGCTTGTGTGTAACGCCTGCCAGAGTTTTCAAGAGGAGGGGAAAAAGTCAAAGCTGGTGTTTTTCTCTTCGCTTGATATTAAAAGAAATATTAACAGGATTGCCACTAATTTCTCACTACCAAATTTCCTATATTTTCTAGGTTAACCAAAACAGACCTTCGAGTCTTCTAGGCAGCTTAAATTAAATAAAAGAATAATTTGGTTTCGTTTTTCATCAAATTGACTGGTGTGAAGTTATGAACCTTAATGTTTAAAACAGGATGATCTAATATTGATGCGGAAATACATCTTCTGTCACTTTACATCCCTTGTTTAGCAGGTAATAAGATTTGTTTGAAACGGCAAGCTTTAATTCTTCAGTTCAGCCTTCTGTGCTTTGAGTCCAGGGATCAATCCTTGGTACCGGCACAGATTTATCTGATTGCCAAATCCTTCCTGTACTTCTTAGAAGACGTGTATTAATCGCCATTTGTGAATGTGTCGAATGTCAGACCTCCACCATGGTTCGGATCCCACGTTAAATTGTAGGTCCTCCATTTCATATCACAATCACCCTACCATTACACATTAGCGTAAGTGCGTATAACCCGAATGGGTAGTAAGACACGGTTCTAATAATTGTAATAATAATAATAATAATAATATAGTGACAAAAGATCTGACCTCGAACCTTGCTCGCGTTTCTTTCTGACGCAACGTTTCAAAATTCTCACCAAGCAGGTAGCATCCTACTAACATTTTTAATCATGAATATAACATATATTTTGATTAGTCTATGACGGGGAGGTTGGATTTAGAATCCGAGCTGGGTATATTGAGATGGTTTTATCAATAGATTAGTTTCCTGCTCTTCAACCAAACAAATTAGGCTACATTTCTTTTAAACTCTACTTTTCATGTCCCTACTGTATTAGTGCAAATATGTGGATGGCTTACGGATATGTAAAAGTTGATGCATTATTTTTGCATCAATAATATTTTAAATGCTGTGTGAAGATTTAAAACAGTATCCAATGTAAACAAGTTCATGTGTTCATTTAGAATACTCAAGTGAAGAGTTTCAAATAGTAATTAGTACTAATATACAACAAACACCCTTTTTTTTTAGTAAGTATTAACAATGCGTCATCAATAAGCTAGGAGGGGAGGGAGGGGATTTTTCCAACTCTGCAAATATTAATGTATTTTTTTAGCACCACGTCTTACTACCCGATCGAGCTATACGCGTATGTATTGATTAATCCAATGTGTTAAGGATGAACATGGTTGCATTAAGAGGCAGTCGTGTATTAACCACAACTTGTGAATGTGGGTAGTGCCAGGCCTCCACCGTGGTTCGGATTCCACGTTAAATCTGTAGGTCCTTCATTTCATCTCACAATCACCCTACCATTACACATTAGCGTAAGTGCGTATAAACCGAACGGGTAGTAAGATGCGTTGCTAGTAATAATAATAAGAAGAAGAGGCAGTGTACCAATATTTGCGTGGAGGAAGAGTGGAAACCTATTTTAGAGAGAGAAAAAACTCAATACACCCTACCGGTATTACAACTCCGATTTTCCTGTCATCGGCAGTCTTGTCTATTACAAGAGTGATGCCGTCTTAGATTATGCGGTCACCAAGGCGGACGAAACAAAAATATAAATTAAATTTCCCATAAACAGAATGGTAAAGGATAAAGCAGTAGCCGTATGAAAAAGTGTGTCAATACTATTTTGAAGAATTGAACAATCTTTAGCATACATTGCTTCTTCGAAGGCACTTTTATGACGTGTTAAAAGATTCACTGCACAAGAAACTCAATCCCAAGATTAAGTATTCTAGAGATAGTATTCTATTGTATGACTCTAAAGAGGGATTTGTGTGTCACTATGAACATGTGTAAAATATAAAATAAATGGTACGACGCAATAGTAGGCCTTTATACTTTCTCATATGTTATAGTATTGTTTTTAACGACATTTTCAAAAATAAGCTATGAGTAAACTACCCCTTTAAACAGTTTTCCTCGTAAAAGCAACCTTTATTTTGAAATCAAAAGAAACATTCTTCAGATAAAAATGATAAACAAAATTGTTAGAGCTTTTATTTAATTTCAAATTTTAAAAAAAATCAATAGTAAAACAACCTAACCAACCTTTTAAAAACGAGCACACATCCTTATATAAGATGTTATCTAAATTTAGATATCCATTTTGATAAAAAAACAACATCGTTAAAACCATATTCCATAACATTTTTTTAATACTAGGCATCATTAAAACACAATTAAACGAAACTTTCTCTGAAAAACAAGCATGGAGTGTGTTAATTTGTCACATTTAACTCTTCTCGAATATACATTTTAAAAAAATCATCAAGGTCATTTTCCAATCTTTCATTTGAGGGCTAGAATCTAAATAAAATAAAAAAATCTTGAGGTATGGCCATCAATACATATAAATATCAAGTATGAACCAAAGCCATCAAAACGTGACGATTGTAGTAGCCTCAGGGGCAGACAGACGACTGACAATTGTATTGGATTTTGAATTACTGAAAACGTTGGAAGTTTTTTTATGAATTGCGTCTTACCACCTGTCCAGGTTATACACCTATGTACTAATTACGCTAATAAGTTAGGGATGAAGAAGAATTAATTTATAGGAAGTGTACCCGCATTCACGTGGAAGAAAAGTAGAAAACCATTTAAGATGAACCGCTCCTTAGTACACACGACAGGGATTCAAACCCCGATCTCCCTGTCATCTTCAATCTAGTCTATTGCGAGTGTGATGCCTTTTAGAACACACGGCAAGATCCTAATATATTTACTCGAGTCACAAAGACAACCCTTTCGTCACCCACCTCGGTGGCGTAGTTGGCTAACGCACTAGTCGTGCTGAGCTCGACTGCCGAGGACGGGGAGATCGAGGTTCGAATCTCGGTCGGGTGAACTGGGGGAGTGGGTTCCTAAATGGTTTCCCACTCTCCCTCCACGCAAATGCTGGTTCACTTCCTCTGATTCAACCTTCCTAATTCCTAATCCATTAGCGTAATTAGTACTTAAAGCGTATAACCCGAACGGGTAGTAAGACGTGGTGCTAAATAATAAAAATAATAAATAAACTCTTTCGTCTTCACATTTAAGTAAAAGTCTGCTGACGTTTGTCATTTTGTATCTCGTACAGAATAATATTATTTATCTACACACAAAAAATTGTATATACGTTTAAATTATTTTTTTCCATGAGATGTGGTGAGTGACGTAACGTTTAGGTATACAACAACCATCACACCCTTCAGAGAGAATCTATAAACAACGACCATTTTAAAATATTAACTATAAATAAACTCGAAGAACGTCTTTTGAAATAGTTCTACCAGCACTAGAAGCACGTTATAAAACATTTTATGTTGGAGATTTTCATGTCACCGACTATAAAGTCAGTAAAAAATACAGAGCTACGTAGTTACATAGTGTATGATTTATATATTTTAGTAAATGGGGCTTCCAAATATTTAAACTGGATTGGACACATCTTTAGGAGGAACTGTCTTCTTCATGAAGTCATGGAAGGCAAAGTTGAAGGAAAGAGGAGCTTATGAAGGAGGATTAAAATACTAGATGGCTTGAAGGAAAGAAGAACATTATGAGAACAGAAGGGGGAGGAAAAAAACAGGGCGCATTGGGGGTCTAAGTTCACTGACAAAAGAAATGGACTTGTCGTAAGACAGAACATCTAATAATAATAATATCAGAGAGAATAAAAAAAAAGCACTTATCTTGTCCCTATTTATGAACAGCGTGTCTCACAAATATTGGCTGGCCTCCAGTGAGACTTGGAATGAAAATCCACACTTTTTTTACTCCCTCATATCGAGAAAGTGTTGTAGTTTTGAAAATTTTTGCCCTTGAGCTATGGATATTCTTGACATTTTAGGCGCTCTCAAACCCCTAAACTGGATCTTTCTGTCCACACCCATGTCAGTCTATGCGTCCCATGGGCTATAGATAGATACAACTACTTGATGGATTTTTTTCTAACTTGATATATGTATGCTCTATTATCATACCTAGGGGACGCTTTTATAATTTTGATTCTACAACTCAAATTAAGGGTTGATTATTAACGACTCATTTTGAGTCTAAATTTTTCAAAAATTACTAATTACGTTGTTTTAAATGTGTATCCTGGAAGTGTTTGATATAACAAATTAAAAATGTGTGTTTTACTATAAAACAATTTTATATATATACACAGTCAGAAACACTAAAGCAATTTGGTCCAGAATTTATACCCGAGGAAGGTATAGTATGTTCATCAAATTAACTTTATTTTTCTGAGGAAAACTTACTAAGGAGTAGTTTAATGATAAATGATTTTTTAAAATTTTGTCACAAGCTATTTTTTTAATTTATAATACAGTAAGTAAAATATTTCCTTACCAATCATTGCTATCAAATTTGTATGGACATAATGTTATTTAAATAAATGAAGGAATTTGTGGAAATTCATTTCAGATATTTATATTGACCTTGAAATTAGTAAACACAGCATAACATAATTTAATGAGACAAAATAAATTTAAGTTTACTCGATCAAAATATATACATATTCCGAAAGACTCTTTCTCTCCTTTTTTTAAAAAAGAAACACGTCTTAATAAACGTTCGGGCTACGCCCTATCTACTAACTTAGCTAATGTGAACGGGATGCATAATGGTAAATTTAGAGGAAGTGTGATCGCTTTTGCGTGGAGGAAGAGTGAAAAGCCATTTAGTGAAAACCACTAATAGTACACTCAGACGTGATTGAAACCCCGATCTCCCCTTCATCGACACTGTAAATTATTGCTAGACCATGCGGGTAGAAACCTCACTACAAATTAGAAGGAAAATAAACTAATTATCTTTATAGAAAAATCTAGTTGAAAATAAAAAATAATAAAATAAATTAATAATTAAATGAAAACAATAAACCTTAAATAAAAGAAAGATTAAAACACAAATACTTGAGAAAAAGTTTTTTTTTTCCCTTCTTCGTGATCTGTAGAAATTGCGAGCGGAAATGACAAAGAGGTAAATTCTAACTAAAAGAAAATCAACACACTTTTTAAGTTATATACATAGCATATTTTATATTTTAAAAATTGTAACAATTTATTGAATACTTGACAGGAATATTATATTATTTACGACTAGACACATATAAAAAGGACAGAATTTGGCACCATATTTTATGCATAAAATAAAAATTTTGCTGTTTATCGAAGAATGAAGATAAATATCCAATTTGTCAGTATATTTTAAATGAAATTAGTCTAATCGTAAATGTATATTTAAGTTCTCATTACTAAGTTTTCTAATGCTATGTTTTTTTACAAATAAAGTGCATATTATAAAAATAATTAAAAGTTTTAATACATAAAAACAGTTAAGAAGAGTCTGAGCAATTCGTTTAAGAAAATTTTGTCCATGAAAAATTGTAATTCAATATTTTGTGTACCCGTTAAAAAGTAAGTAGTTTGATGAGGATGTTTTCTAAGCCACTCGACATTAAAACTACTTTACGGTAACTGTATAATCTTGTGAGAGCAAAGGTAAGATAAGAGGGGATATGTGAAGAGTCCACAGTTATTAAATAAAACCAAACAAAATCGTGAATAATCAATAATGGGGACTGCAAAAAAAAAAAAAATCTGTATATTTCCTAAAAATGTATAAGTGTTAAAATCCAACCATGTTTGAAATAGTCTGTAAATAATACCTTGGTTGAAAAATGGCTCGCCAAGCTAGATATCCAGGTTCAAACATTGGCGAATAAACACATTTAGTATATCATACTAGATTATAAAACTGATTGAATAAACTGATGTAGGCTATAAACACAGATCTTTTCAAGTCTAAAAAATACAATACAAAACAACACAGAGAACGCAATTATATTCTTTTGTTTATTTAAGAACCTACAAAAGCAAAAATATATTTTGCTATTTTCCGTTAGTATAATGTGTTTCACGCAATAATTTCTATAAAAAAGTAAACAAGGTATTTTAGTAGCTTTGTTAAAAGTAGACCCTCACTTCCCCCACCAAACAATGCTAAGTAGGTTACATCATGTTTAGAATGATTTTTTTTATCGTTATTGAAGTCTTAGCATTCCTCTTTTGATTTCAAGTTGAAATACCTCTTATAATTAATTTCTCGTTGGAAATGAAGATATTTTCCCCTTGGCGATCAAGTTAAACAGAAAAAAAAATAGTACTATACTATCAATAGTATATTATATTAATGGAGAATAACAATTTTCCACGAGTTATAAGACGTCAATCTCATAATATAATATGTCAAAATTTGCAACAACAAAAAAATACACTGTGTATTCGATAGATTGATTATAATTATAAATTTTTATCACTTAAGATGGATGAAAAACATTTTTATCGTCCGCCATATTGAAACACGGCAAACAAATTGATAAACAATTTACATACATCGTTCAGCCTAAGTTCAAAGAATGTCCCTGAAATTTAATTAAAATAGGTCCAAGCATTATTTTGATAGTCACCACATAACAAATCCTTAATACACCCTACAGGTATTCGAACCCTGACTTCCTCGTCACCAAAAAAGCATACTAGATGAGTCCTCGTTCCCGACAATGTGGATTAGGAATATAATTACTTAACGAATTCTCTCTGACAATAATTTTCCCCTAAACCGCAACACAACGCACCCCTCAAGGGTGTTAGTCTTACCTTGACGATTTGCGCTATAGCCCTATCTTATAAGCTACACCATAGTGGAATAATTCAAGGTTAGTTTGCTACCTTATAAGGCAAATGGTTCGCACTTCCCCCTCTTTCCGCCTTCGGAGTAGATAAACTGGATGCATAACTAATAAACGCAAAATTACAAATTTAGTTTTTACGATTAAGCGTGTGCCGTTATTCGTAAACGAGTGCGTTTTAGGTGTATTTTATGTAACGTTGTCTTTAAGGTGCTTTGCACCCTTTATTCCTGTATAGTGTGTCGAGGACTTAACTCCCGGGACACGGTTAAATACGAATCCATGAGACGAGGTGCATTAACAACCCCCTACACCAATTTACCGCTTCTTAAGTCCTCCCTCTTCCCCTTTCAATAAGTAAACTTTAAACTCCCGGCCTGAACTGTCTCGCTAGATATCGACAGCCTCATTAGCCGACACTTCCAACTATGACTCCATTATTATAGAACTTTGTGTCGGCAGAGGGAGAACTCCGAGCTCGTCTCGGCTCCAGACGCTGCACGGTCGACTTTCCTAAGGGCTTCGGCAACGTGGGAGAGGTTTCCTAAACATGGGATGATAGGGATTGTGAGTTAGGGATTGTTTTTATGTTTTGTTTTTTGCAATTTTAACGAAAACGTTTTTTTTTCCGTCTAAAAAATCAAATCGTTATCCAGTAGAAATAAAGAGTTAAATTTTCTTTCCGTCTAAGGTGTCACTATCGCATTAGACTATACTGTCAATTACGGATAGATCGTGGTTCGAATCCCAGTCAAATTTAATTAGGGTGATTTTTCTTTTTTTTTTTATATAATCCAATCCTCTTACACGAAAATGCGGGTATACTTCCTCAAAATTTCATATACGCCTTATTAACACATAGGGAAATTAGTAAGTACGTGTATAATTTGTATAGGTAGTAAGTAATACGTGGTGGTAAAAAAAATCTTCACATGGTAATCTCAAAAGTTGTTGAATATACGCCATGGCTTAATGATAACTTTTTCTTTTCATTTAAATTTTTTTACATCTAATGCCGCTAATGCTCATGACGGATATTCAACGACTGTTGATATCGCCATATGATGAAAATTAAGCTATTTTGTTTATACTGGAGCAAGACTTGATTTATTTTGACCATAAAAATGTGTTTATATAAAAATTGCAAAAAAAACAACTGATATTTTATCGCTCCCTTACACCCTCATTAAACTACAGGTTTTAGTTCACGAACGAATAAACTTTTTAACAACTCATTTAAGTGAAATGAATCATTCTGAACTGCTCCCAACAGTGTTATTAATGAAACCGAGTACAACCCCGGGATGAATCTCTAAGACCCTGGTATTCGCATTGCCGCCTGAATGCCGACGGAAACTTTCACCACTCACCTAAAATATGTCCTGGAATACCGCCCCTCCAGCGGTACGGTCCAGTACACCAGCCCTGGAGGAATAATGGGAATATCTTTGACCTCGGTGAGGGAGAGAAACAATAGAAGTGGAAAGGGGGGGGGAGGCTGGGCGGTTAGGTGTTGTAGTGGATGACCTCTTTCACGAGGTGTGTATGTGTGTGTGTATGTGTGTGCGCGTGTGTGTGTGTGTATGTGTGTGCGCGTGTGTGTGTGTGTATATGTGTGTGCGCACGTGTGTGTGTGTGTGTGTGTGTGCAAAAAGAAATATTTATTTCATATAGATAACTTAATTTTACGGTAAGCATAGTAGGCTAGTCGACAGGAAGTTTAAAGTGGCAGTTGGTGGTAATAATTACGGACAAGCTGGGATTAGTTTTAATATGTTTGATTGGGTGCCAGAAAACACATAGTGAATTAGTTTTGCACCCCCTGACATGCCCAGATTTAGCCTTCATCTTGAAAAATGTGTTCAAAAAAAAAGATACATATTTTAAAATATAAATATCTCGGTTGGTATAAATATGTGGCAATTGAAATTAAAGATTAGTAAATTATATAAAATAAATGTTTTGTTTTTTCTTATGTCGAAATATGTGATTTTTATTGCTGTTTGCTAATTTTTTATAGGTATTGCATATAAAATGAAAATTCTTTTGTAGAGTATCAATATAATTTATATAGCAGATAAACAGACGTAAGATCCAAGGAGGTCATTTAAAAGAACCGAAAGCCGGTCTAGTAAGGTTTTAGATTTATATGAATAAAAAGTAAAATTCTTTCTATGGGAACAAACACTTAAATACAAATGTTTTAAAATTTTATAGCTATATCTTTTTGTTCCTGGTCAGTGGTTCAAGTTGGGTTGGACGGATTATCTTTGTTCCCTGTCTCTGAGCTCTCAATCATTCCAATTAACCCTACTTTGCTTTTCCAAATACAAACTAGGGCTTTATACACTGTCACTCTTAAATAAGATATGAATGCGAAAATGATTCAAATCAGCCAGGTACGACTAGTTTTCACCCATCAAAAAACAAATAACTTTAGAAAATACTGTTAATGTAATGGAACGAGGATTTCTGATTCCCTAAATTGTTGGTCGCCAACAAGAAGATTATTCTTCAATGATCATGGATAAATACGTCAACTGTGCAAAAAGAAATTTTCCACCGAATGCAATAAGTTTTTTGATGTATAACCGGAGAATACTACAGCAAAAAGGACTATAACTGCTGAGTATTTACGTTAGTCAATCGAAAATTTGTGTATCTTGAGAGAAAGTTATTGCTTAGGGAGAGGAATAAAAGTAAAATGATTTCGGTGCTTTGTACCCGAGTAACTACTTAAGTCAAGCAAGCTTCTGAAAATGCTAATATATTAATTATCACTACTGCAATTGAAGCATAAAATTACTGAAACTTATAAAGTATACAATCGAGGTCAATCGAGGTCATTATTCTGCTCTGTGTAAATCTCGCTCTAACATTTAATTCTTAAGCCGGGTAAAGAAATTCTCAGAGCAGGATGTTTGCACCCTACAGAATTTATTTGTATGCGTCATTTAAGAAAAACTTTTTTTTTCTTTTGCTTTCTACACTCATTTAGTGGTTGCGATACTACTTTCCCATTATACAGGCTGGTAAAAATGAAGTGCGTTAAACTTCAAAAGAAAGAGAAAGACCTTCAGAGGGTTGTTAAAGTTTTCAAGAACCCAATTTCTTCTCTAGAAGTCATCGAAAAACTGTGAATCATTAAATAAATATAGATACCATTGCTTCGCACAATCTATTAACAATAAGTTTACAAACCTAGCATCATTACCACCAACCAAAGATGCAGCTCAATTGCAATCGTTTCGTTCCAGCAATGCTGTGGAAATGTAAAATCAGCTTTAGACTGGTAACTGAAAATTTAACTAATAGTTTTTACCGATCCCCACTATACAAAAACCAGCCCCTCAGGAGTTACTGAAACTCATTTCTTATAAAATTAAAAAAATTGTTTGTATTGTTCTGTAATGTGTGGTTTACGCCAAAACAAATCGAGTTCAAATATGAGGGGAAGGAGATAGATATTGAAATAGAAAACGCGTTGGAATGTTCCGTTGATTATCAACTAGCTCCGGAATATGATACATGTTATAGAGAGTAAAGATGATATCAAGGCATATACATCAAACATCAACATCAAAAAGAAAAGTTCATAAACTGTCAACTTTAAGGTAAAAGTAAATACAGTATTAAAGATTAGGCGTCCTGGGGATACCATGTTTAAAAAAACTGCACCATCTACTCTACAGTAGCCTCATGGCTTCTTTGGTGCTAACTGACAGCGCACAGCTGGCTTCTGACAGTCAACATTTAGGTATATACCTAAATTTCAACTATCAGAAGTTACAGCTGCTAAACACATGTTTTTGCAGATCATATGGCTCGGCGTAGGGATACATAATTTGGTCTGGTAGCTTTGCAAAGCCGTCTGCTATCAGCTGTGAGCTGTCAGTCAGCACCAAAGAAGCCATGAGGCTACTGTATCTAGAGGTAGTGTGGAAACTATTAAACAGTAAACCAGATGTTTTCTTTTATGAAATCAATAAAAATTGTAAACGTTTTACCTGAACTGGTAGTAAGAGACGGCGCTAAAAGAATTAGTAAAAAAAAATTGATAAACCAGCAAAAATGAACAAATTGTGTAGCTTCAAACCGCCAACAGTAGAAAAATGTAGTAAAAAAAATCATGTATTTCGACGCTTATTGCTTCAAAACGGGCAGTCATATGACCAAATTGTATATTACGTATTTGTTAGATAACTTACTAATCTTTAATTTCGGTAACTTCATATTTTTCTTTGAAATTGATATTAACCAAGATATTTAGATTTTTTTTAAAGGTAATTTTTTGGGCCATTTTTTCAAGATGACAACGAAATCCAGGCCTGTCAGGGGGTGTAAAATTAATATGTGTTTATGACACCAATCAAACAAATTAAAATTAATTCCAGCTTGCTCGGAATTATTCGCGCTAACAATGTATTTATCGACTGGCCTATAGTTTAATTTAGTTAGCTCTAGAGTTAGTATTATCAGAAAATTAGATTACACTATTTAACCTGATATACGGGAAGAGATGGTTAAATTTAAGGAAATGCATCAACATTCGCCTGAGGATAGAATGGTAAGCCACGTCGTTTGTATGTGGAGAGTGTTAGGTAGTGCGGGGCGGGGGGTAGGGAAGGGCAGTGCACAAGATTAAGTTAGGATGGTAGGGAATATGAATTAAGGTCAATATTTTTTACCGTTTTTAAGAAAAACAACCCTTTTTTTTAATAAAAAAATAAATGCTTCAGTATATTTTGTTCTATTTTCTATACATATAATTTCAAAGTTCTTGAATATTTCTCATGCATGGCCTTCGAATTATTTGAAGAAAAACTTTATAAACGAAGATGAAAAATGTTCAAAGCTAGGACGCCCAAGTTCAAGAAGATTTTGAAAATTCGTTTATGGGTGAAGCTCTGTCAGCTGTTTATTTCAAACCCCCCTAAATCTTTCCCCCCTCATCTCTTTATAGCCTAAAATGTATCACATTCCGTGCTGTACTTTATTCGTGTAATATTTTCTCTATGACATAAACTAAAATTTAGTGAATATTAAGTATTTATAGCTATAATACATTCCCCTATCCCCCTCCCCTCCCTTACCATCACAGACAAACAAAAAAGTTTTTTTTGTCATTTTAATTGTGATAAATACTTCCCTTTACTTTCTGTCTCACACAAAAAACCGAGAAGAGTGAAGGGGAAAGTTGTCCCGAGATGTTGTTGCGTCAGGGGAAATTTTGTTAAGCGCTACAATCCATTTTTTTAAACTTTTTTTTTCGAGTGAGATTGATAGTGACATCGCGCGCATAGCCCCGAGACGCACAACATTCTGCAGAGGAAAGTGAGTTGGGGAGTGGGGGGCGAGACGTAACGATGTGGTATGCAAGGGAAGCGTAGTGAAGGCAGTAGGATAGACTGTCCACTCTCCGAATGGGATGTTTAGGAACGGCAAGAATTCTCAAATAGTTGTTTACTCCAAACTATTAATGTATTTACTCGATTGTCTTATTTCATGTGTGGGAGGGGCCAATTTACTGAAATATACAGAGCACTTCAGTTAAAAGTCTGAAGCCGTAGACAGACTATTTTGCCTTTGAACTATTAAATATAATTTATCTCTTAATAGAGTTCGCCCGTGGCTTTGCTCACATTTAAATCAGGTGAACTAAACCTCCGCCCCCCCCCCCCC
>CABFVX010000152.1:201538-219707 GCA_902151425.1 Timema shepardi | reverse complement strand
CACAATTTCAGACACGTATGATATACCGATGACACCACAGATTAGCCTGAAGTACCAAAACAAATAGTTTACATTTTTTGCAGCCTTGAAAATATATTAGAGATATTGTTGCAATAAACACCAAAAGAAATAATTTAAATTAGTGCAGTACTCTTTATCAAAAGTATCTTTCTTACGTGGATGCCTTGTAAGGATGAACACCAAAGGAAATACCGTTGTTTTAATGTTTGCATTTCTTGTACCAAGATTGTCTCTCTTATGTGGAGGCATTGTTGCACTGAACCAAAAAAAAGCTTTAGATGTATTTTATAAGAAACAAATCTACGACTAAATGAACTTAATTTTAACGCAAAGCCATAAAATAACTTAAAAAGTACTTTAATTTAAGGCAAAAATGTAAGCAAGTTAAGAGTGCATCTCTTACGTAAAGATTATTGTTGAAATGACCACCAAAATAAATAGTTTAAATGTGATATCTAAGAAGTAAAAATAGAGTGAATTGAAAGAAACACTCTATAGTGAACGCCCTATCACACCAAACCAAATTGTGCTGTTGGCATAGTACCAAACAGTAAGCCAAAATAACATTCGTAACGCCAACACAACCGACCATTATAAACCTTAGAAGAGAATGGAATCGACTCAAGAACAGTATTTTATGCGCGTACGAACAATTTACGAAGATTGCCAAAAAAACACGAACTCTCCCTCCAACCCGGTCAAATCAAGTGACATGCTTGTACGCGCGCCTAGCAACAGTGACACGTGTTTTCTGCTTACGTCTTATTTCTACGTAGCTTAGCTTAGTGGTTATATATTGTGATATTATAGCTATCTTGCCCTGATCCTGGAAAAATAAAAAGTGCAACATAAAAATGCTCCTTTCTATCCGATGAGTATTTTAGAGTTTACTGGCAATAAACATACAAACAGACATACATAAATATATTCTAAAATTTATTAATAATTGGTCTTCTTATATTCTATACTACCCTACAAAAATAGAAACTCCTCAAAAATTCGAATGTACAGAATTACTTAAGCGCTTTAATATATTAGTATGGATACTAATCAAATCAAACCCAAATAAAGATACAATTCGATTTAATACTATAGTGACCAATTTAATTGGTTAATTATTCTATGTTTCAAAGGATACATTTTATTTAACATTGTTTTTCGAGTGAACCCTTAAGTGAGGTTATTTTTAAAGACCTTCTCTAGTAAAGCAAAGGGGTTAAGTCAATTTCTGTAAATGAGAGAGAATATATTTAATTAAGACTGTAACCACCAAATTTAATTATTAATAGTTGTATTTAATTTTGAATTGTGCGCTGAACGCTATGCATTATTTACTACTAGACTTTTACTAGTACATTTAATTAAAAATCATTGTATTTTAACTATGAATTGTGCACTGTACACTATGCATTGTTTACTATTAATTAAACACTATGGATGAACACAAAACTAGCCTCATACTAATTAAATGTAAGATCAAATGAAACAAATATATGGTAATATATATGTAAGCTGTGTAATTCATATTTGACAAATATTAAAACTTTTTAGTTACTTATGTAAATAATATGAAACAAACAACTAGACTATGAAAGAGGTAAAGGCCTTACAGGTGACTTATGTGAATTTTTTTCTTTTTCGAAAAAATACTATTTACCTGCTAAGGTGAATAGGAAACAACCAATCTGATCAAATTTATCTTTGGACTTAAGATAGAGTGCGAACTTTGTTGTCTCGTAGCGCCATCATGAGTGCCCCCGAACTCAAGTTCATTACGTGGTAATACTTTACTTATCACCTCCTACAACAGGTATAGTTTATTTTACCTGAACACACTTGTATATATGTGTTTTTTCTTCTTATTATTATTAGCACCACGTCTTACTATCCGTTCAGGTTATACGCACTTACGTTTATGTTTAGTGGTAGGGTGTTTGTGAGATGAAATGGAGGACCCACAGCTTTAACGTGGGATCCGAACCACGGTGGAGGCCGGGCTTTCCTCATATTCACAGGCTGTGATTAATACACGTCTTGTCAGAGGTGAAGGAAGGGTTTGGTAATCAGATAAATCTGTGCCGAGACCGAGGATTGAACCCCGGACCCCCAGCGCAGAAGTCTGACACCTTACCCCTAGACCACCAGGTCACAATTTTTTTATTCTTAAGTCAACCATGTCACGAACCTTACGTATGGTTCGATATAATTTCTATCCATCTGGCACTGGGCATACACTCACCCAATCGGCTGATTAGTGTTCCCTGCACTATCTGGTATAAATCCCATGTGCTGGGGGTAGGGGGGCGGGTTTAGGAAATGTGATGTATCCCCGTCACCGTCCACACTGAATTTCTATGAATAAGCACGAAAGAGCCTACTAATTTGGCCATTAAGGTATTTTCAAATACTTTCCAGTTTTATTTTAAATGACACAATAGAAAAGGAACTTACGGATTTACTTTCCTTCCCAAGAAAAATATATGTAAACCTCAGCTGGATTCGAACCCACAAATTTTGGATCCTGAGGTGAGTAATTTACCCTAGGATCACCGAGGTAGACGTATTTGTACATATACATATTTTTATATTATCAAATACCAAGCACTAGATTTAAACTCGCCGAGTCTATGTAAAAAAAAAATGTTGTTCGTATAATTGCATTCTTTTTTTAGAAATTTTTTTTAAAAGTGACCTTTCTCAACTTTTAGCCAATCTTCAACTGAGACATAAGACAAGAAGACTCTTCAGCACTATGTTCTCAATCAAAACACACCGCTCATCTTGTTATGTGGAACACACCCACAAACGCACATGTACGCCAGTTCCCAAGGGACAGATTACGTTCTTCTGACGGGCACCGTATTTCTTCCCAGCGAGGGGTGAGTTCCCCACCCCCAAGTTCCTAGACACCCCAAACGCACTGCCCTAGAGCACATAATGGTCTACCCTTGTCCTAAAGACGTCCCATCGTTGCCGTTGGAGCTCCAAAGATGAATGTGCTCTTCTTCCTTAGGTCTACTCTTTTTTTTTTCCTCGCGGGTTTATGGGGAATGATAAAGGGGGAGGGAAGACTTAACGTTAGCCAAAATAAGGACGAAGGAAATAATGATAAAAAAAATCAAATAAAAGTTCATCGTTTAGTGGCCCATTATTGTCGTAGTTAATTTTAAGCCTATGACGCGTTATATGAGCAGATTACGTCATCATTCGAAATTGAAAAGTTGCTTCTATGGGCACGCGGACGAAACGTCAGTCTCGTCTGGATTGGTTTGCTGATGACGGGGAATTTGGGGTTAGAATCCCATCCCGGTGTTATGAATATGGTATTTCTTAAATAGCTTCCAAATCTACCTACATACAAATTAAAATACATTTTCTTTAAATTCTACCTTTCCCATTTTTACCCCACCATTGTGATTAATGTGACGTGGTGGTCTAGGGGTAAGCTGCCAGACTTATGTGCTGGGGGTCCGGGCTTCAATCCTCGGTCACAGCACCAATTTATCTGATTGCCAAACCCTTCCTTCACCTCTGAAAAGACGTGTATTAATCACAACTTGTGAATGTGAGGAATGCTAGGCCTCCACCGTGGTTCGGATTCCACGTTAAACTGTAGATCCTCAATTTCATCTCACAATCACCCTACCATTACACATTAGCTTGCGTATAACCCTAACGGGTAGTAAGACGCGGTGCTAATAATAATAATATTGTGATTAAATGCGAGTATAAAGGATGGGTAGTAATAAGCACTTGTTCAAAAAATAAGTTGTTTCTTATATTAATAGTGGCAACAATCGCAAACATGAAAAAAAGTATATAAAGTGCGTTTACTGAACAGAAGGTTGTATGAGTTCACAACTTACAAAACTAAACTAGATCAGGACACAACATCGCACACCCAACCACAGAACAGAGATGAAATTAAGTTACTACCCAAATAGGGAGACAAAACAATTTCTAAATAGTGAATTAGTTTTTTTAGAACCGCATTTTACCAAACTAATATGCTAGGGATCAGAAAGGTAGTATTTAGAAGAAGTTTAACCTCATTTGCGTAGTGGTAGGAATGAAAACCAATTAGGAAAAAACCACCCTCAGTACACCCGATCTGGATCGAGCCCCGACCCACTCCGTCTTCGGCAGCCAAGTATATTGCGAGAATAGCGCCTTAGACCATGCACGGCCACGAGGTGGGTATGAATTAGTTAATACACCACTCGGTAATGAACTAGTGACTCTAACTGTGAGTAACCCCTGAGCCACTTTGTCACTAAATCGGGTTTAGCCCCAACACGCATGGTTCAAGAAGCTCTGAGATGTAATGTTGTATTGCATGCTACGTTTTATGCAACAAAATTATGGCATTATTAACCAGCAACGTGCAACAGCAGTGCTTTTGGCGTAGGGGTCCTGGATTCAATTCCCGGATGGTACAATTAGTATTTATTCTTGAAGAAGGCTTATACCAGCGGTTACCGGGGTCTGGCTTGATAAACTTATGTTAGGTTAAGAATGTCTATTGGTTCCACACCCTCATGTTCACTATCATCATCATCACCACTTCTCATTTAGAGATGAAAAGAGGCTTCATGGAAATAAATGGTACCGAACTCCACACGGACGTTCTCGCTCTAGTGTTTAAAAATGGAGATATTTACTCAAAACTCGTAATATATGTGAAACGAAATAATATACACTAGCAAAACCAAGCATAAATTGCACTAAATATATGTAAAGCATTTTTTAAATCCCGATTTTAAATTTTATAATCTAATTTTAAAAGAACTAATGTCCTCATTTGTGTGTTTGGACCGATAAAAAAAGATCAATATTGGTTCCACGACACTTCGTATTAAAATTTCAACTTCTGGTTAACTTTTCGACATTTTATTAAAAATGTTGTACATTTTAATGCCATCGCATTGCTATTAAATTCCTCATTTATAAATTTTGACCAATAAAAAATGTAAATATTGAATATTGAGTCCAAAATGGAGATAAATCGTTGTTGCACAAACATTTCCCCTAAGATGTTTAAGGAATACTAAAAAACTTTTTGAAAGACGTACTTATATTTAATCACTCTATGGCATTGGAGAATTACTGCGTTAAAACATAAGCAGTACCTTTTTACAACTAAAGCTCACAAAATTATATTAATATATTTGCCAATATCTCAGAAACTGTTGAATTTATAAAAATATATTTCACATAATAGTTTTTTATTTTTAATAGTATTTAAATTTTGCAATGATAAGTTATTTAGTATCTCAAACAGTTGCGGAGATACGGAAATTTCCACTTCTGTAAAGTACCCTAAAAGTCATTTTCACGGATAAATGAAAATAGCCAGTTTATTTATAATCTTAATCAACGCCTAGATACGAATTTTAATCAAAATCATTGAGGACGATTTTGAGAAAATCGATTTTTTCTCTTTTCGCCCTTTATTATTCTACTATTTATTTTAGAGTTAAACAGACACAGAGAGACGACATTGCAAATACCACTTTTTAGGGTTCGGGAGGTCATGAGACGTTGACATCCATCAACATTACAGATTATATTTTTTTACGGTTGCAATACTTACCTTTCTAGTTCGAAAAGTTAAAAAAATATAAATATTTACGTATAGTTTGAAATATATTGGTTTTATAAAACTATGCTTCGAATAAAATATTTTTATTATAAATAGATATACATATTTTTTATGATAAGTTCATATCTCAAATAGTTTCAGAGATATGAAAAAAAAGTATAACTTACGCGTCAGACCGGAGCCCTTAAAGTCATTTTGCCGAAATCTTGAGCGTGGCCAATTTTTTTGGAATATTTATAAATGCTTAGAACTTAAATGTAATCAAAATCGTTAGGGACAATTTGTGAAAATCGCCTTTTTCTCTTTTTGCCCTTCAGTAAACTACCCTTAATTTTATGGCTATCCCATTCCAAAAACCCCTCGGGGTAACCCTATGAAAACCTTAAATACCAAGTTTTAGCCTGATCGGTAAAATAGGTTAGGCTCTAGTTGGAGGTACAGACAGACGGAAATTCAAAAAACACTTTTTAGGATTCGGGAGTCATGAAACGTCGAGATTAATCAAAATCAAGAGTTCGATTTTGTTGACGATCACAATACTTTCTCTACCCGTAAGATAGCGAGAAAGTAAAAAGTGTACGACTAAAACATTCGGTCATCCCCTGTTCAACGGTACATAGGTGCCGGCTAATTTTCCCACCAACTGGGTTATGAGTGATGCACCACAACCACGCATAAATAAATTATATGCTTAAACCTCGTGGTTTTATAATGAGAGAATATATGAATATTTATTGGCGTTTAAAATGGAGGATACCTCGCTTTTCAATAATAGATTATGAGATCAGAATATATTGTTATATGTGTGTAATTAAGGATGTTCAAACGAATATAGAATTTATTTTACGTTTTATTTTTATTTATTTATTTAAAACATGATTTGTGCTCTTTTGATAGATATTAACAATACATATAAAATAAATCTAATAATATATTAAAATGTTTTTATTTCCGGACTTAAATTAATTCATGCTAAAAAAAGTTCTTCCTGTGAAAAGTTGGACTGTATCGTACGTTAAAATTGTTTTTATGTCGGTGAAAATATTAAGAATGCTCCCCCAAAAATGTTTATTTTGAACAAAAATTGTTAATCAAGAGAGTACAAATGTATTTGCAGCAAAAAAAAATCAAGCGTACACCTTGAACGAGTAGTGAAACACGGTGCTATAAAAAAATGGAATGTTGAAAAAAAAATTAAAACTATTTTGGAGGTACCAGTTATTTTGTACTTCCTCCAGTATAATAATTACTAATCTGTTCATTAAATGGTTACTCAAAGATACATACCTCCCATTCAATTTCCTGGTGCCAACTAATATTAAGGGGCATCTAGCTACAAGCATAGGTGACCTTGGCCACAGACAAGTAACAAACAGACTCTCAACCTTATGAGGGTTTCGCTGCGTTCCTTTTACCAGCTTGAGTCCTTCAACACTAAGCTTCGCTAGTGTCACTGCTGGCTGATGATAGGACACAGCGATCCTAGTGTTGAAGGACTCAAGCTGCCAAAAGGAGCCCAACCATTTTAATCTGGAGGTTGAGTGTCTGGGTATATTATTTGTCTATGACCTTGACTCGAGCACCCTGAATCAAATAGTGTGTTTTATTGTTATTATTTTATCCCATTATTCTTATAGCAATTAATTACTAGGAAATCTAAAATATGCTAGCTATGTTGTGTTAAAAAGCATATTTAGTGATCTTACTCTAAGATACTTATGATTATTGTTGTTAATCATATCTGGTTATATCAATAGGTTTCATATTTCAACTTATTTATAGTTAGACAACCGCGCATTGTTATTATTCTTAAGGTGGCTGCCTCGGGAACAGAGAAATTGCCATGTAGACGTTCAACTCTATGGCAATATTTAATTCTACAATGCATCATTTCAAAATATACTTCATGCAAAAAACAAAAACAACGTAAGATTCCAAAAGGTTTATATTTCCTTAACATCATTAATTGAAGAAAAATGTGAAAATGAAACATCAGCTCATATTCAACGGCTTTTGTAATCATATTTGTGGAGCTACGATACTAGGTTTGAAGAAAAAGGGCTCTAGATCTAACCTGCCTCTAACAAATATAGTATTCTTCATAGACCTACAACACGAAATTGTAAGATATTTAATAGCTAGCAGTGAGCTTTCCCCTTTACCTTGAGATAAGAATTTTCCTAATTTATGTTCTCCTCTTTCTTAGTGACACGACAAAAAGGGTGATTGCACGATAAGGACGAAAGGAAGTGAAGGCTTAGACAGAATAGAAAAGTAGTTACAGAAAACAACATAGACCGTTGTATTTTACGCCGTGCTGTCTGACCTTATAGAGATTGATAGTGTCTCGCTGACCGAGGAGGCCGCCTTAAGTAAAATATTCTTGCTAAAGACTTGTAAGGAGGCAATCAATTCAAGACGGTATATTTATTGCAGTGTTATTACTATTCGACTCTTATACCAAACACGCGAATGTACGCCACGGAACTAAGTTTACAGGTTGCAGCACACTCTAACAAATTATTTACATTAGGAGAGATATCAGCGAGAGTAAGCTAACATAAATATACATGGCAATGCAATTATATTACGCAAGTCCATTACAAGAATTTCTTAACCAATAATTTGTTTATCTTCTATATTTATCATTTATTCACATCGCTAAAGGATTAGAAGACTATTTTTTTAACTAACCTGCTAATATATAATAAAACATTTTAAAAGAACTTTATGTTTTACGTTACAGAAAAATTCAAATGGAGTATTAATACGTAATAAAATAAGTACCACAAACACCTTGCAATTTACAACGAAAGATTATTTTAAGAAACTTAAGAAAGTCCGAAGCTATTGAATATAAACATATATATTTCATAACTTAATGCTATGCTTTCGAAGGAATGGCTAAGAAGTGTGTGATCATAATAAAATAACCATTATAAATTAACACGAAAATAAAATAAAGAAAAAAGAATATACCCAAAATAGTAGTTAGTAAACGCGATCGCGCATAGCTTACTACACCCAAACTTATCGAAACAAAGCGATACATGAGAGATAGAAATACAGATTTTGCACGGCAAAACAAACAAAATTACTAAGCACGAGCAAGTGACTGTATAGGTGACTAGTCCCCTGCCGCAGTGTTGCCAAATTTCAGTATCCGGGTTGTACCAAATGCGGCCGTGGAACTATGTATTATTTATATTACTATTATTAGCCTCAACTATTAATATCATATATATTAAAACACGAGTTTAAAAAAAAAATATATATATATAAGGGTTTCTAATGTTTTGTTTGTCTCTAGTAAATGTGATTTTATCAAGATTTTTAAGTCAAATTGAATACACTCGTAGTTTCTGGGGTTCAAAAAACCGGCGTATCTGTCAGTGTGGTAGGGATATCTAAAGATATAGAAAAAAGAAGTATTTAAAAAAACTCAAATAAAAATCAAATCTCTTCTGAGATAATGAGTCAATTTAGAAGATAAATCCCAAGTTGATTGGTATGTGTTTGCTTTCATTAATATGTTTTAAACAAGGGTTAAATTTGTGTGCGTTAAAAAAAGATAAAATTGATTAACCCCTTCGGTAACTGCATGGCTTAACGCGCTACTCTTGCAGCAGACTATACTGTTGATGACGGGGAGAACAAGGCTCAAATCTCAGTCGGGTGTATAGTGTGTGATTTTCCTAAAATAATTTTCTACAATCTCTCCACGCAAATGCAGATACACTTCCTATAAATTCAACATTCCTCATCCATAATTCACTAGAGTAATTAATACACATGCGTAAAACACAAAGGGTAGTAAGAGCAGGTTTAAAAAAAATTATTTAAGGCCAGTTAGCTCAAAATTATCAAACCATTTTGGTAAATCTAAGGAAATAACTATTTCAAGTGATATTTCCGTTAAACCGCTTGCAATGTTTTTATTAAGATATTTAGGAGCTATACTTGTGCGGAATTTACACGCTATTCTATAATGCAAATCCAAATTTCAAGCTTTTGTTAAAGAATAATAAAGCATCTTTGAATATTGTTGGTACAATTCGAAAGTTTCATCCTGATATTCTGTGTTCAAGTTCGAGCGAAACTATTTCTCGAGTTATCAAAGCATAACTCTGAACTCAGGAATTTTCAATAAGCCATGCCCTGAAGTGTCGTCTACATATTCAATTGAATATATACATATATATGTATATATTCAATTGAATATATACATATATATATATATTGTTATCCCTGATATTAAATAAATGTTCCTTACAAACGAACAATATTTACTTCAGTGGCCGGACGGTCTAAGGCGTAACTCTCGTGTTGGACTGGCCTGCTGAAGAGGGGGATATCCGGATTCTAATCCCGGTCGGGTTACTAAGGGTTTTTAATATGTGGTTTCCCACTCTCCTTCCACGTCGTAAATGCGGGTATATTACCTCTAAGCTGCTTCATTCCTCATCCATAAGCCAGAGAGTAGTTATCAAATAAAGTACAACCTTAATAAATCGGACTAATTGGGCCTTGAAGTTGTTTGGTTTTATTAAAGTTCTGATTAAAAAAACAATAAAATAAGGCAGAGTATGTTTAAAACAGCCTACATAAAAAAACCAACCACATTTATTTTAAATTTAAACTATAAATAAATTCAAATGAAAAAATAATCTGTAGGCAAGCGCCCGCGATAAATACATTCACACTCCCGCTACCCGGATCCTTTCATCTGCGTTTATTAACGTATTATTTTGGGAAAAAGGGGGCTGTCCGGATTAAGCAAAGTCCGGTTTAGTAAGGTCTTAACTAACGAGGTTCTAATGTATACGTGTAGACTGAACAGGTACTAGGACGCTGTGATAAAAAAAAATCTGCGGAATTGATAACATATTTCCATCAAAAAGAGAAGAATGGATATTTACTGCAGTACTCGGTTCATCGGAAGAAACTGACAGCTAGAAAATGTATTAAATCTAATTTTACGTATCTACATATCAGATCATGTTATATATATCTCACTTATAATATAATATATTATATATAATATATAACATATTATGTTCTCAATATACCTTTAAAATAGCGATACCTATGTTGTAGAATGTTATCAATGCTGGCCACAAAAAAAAAGTTATTACAGTATTATCTAAAAGGCCCATCCTATGAAAATAGTACTGTAATAATACTTAGCACCGCGTCTTACTACCCGTTCGGGCTATACGCTTTAAGTACTAATTACTCTAATGGATTAGGAATTGGGAAGTCGACCGACCGAGAATCGAACCTCGATCTCCCCGTCCTCAGCAGACGAGCTCAACACGACTAGCCCGTTAGCCAACTACGCCACAGAGGCGGGTAATAGTACTGTAGCTTGCTGAAGTTTAAATATTAGTAAAAAAAAAGTCTCTTGGTATGAACAGGTGCACCTTGAAGCCTGAATTAAAATTTCAGACCTCTGCGTGCGGTAGATATCGCACAACACTCATCACACACACACACACACACAAACTCTTCATTTTATTAACATTTATTGAATTTTTCTTTGCGATAAGAAAACTTAAACGTAATTGATTTTAACAAAATAACTAAAATAGTTTAAGACCAAACTAAGCCCTTGGTGGGGGGGAGGGGGAAACTTTATTGAAATAAAATCTACGTGTGTACAGTCCTAACAACTCATCTTGAATAAAATGTTAAAACACTACGTGACCCGCTTCGGTGACCGCGAAGTCTAACGCGCTACTCTCGCAGTAAACTATAGTGCCGATGATGGGGAGATTGAGGTTCGAATCTCAGTCGGGTGTACTGAGAGTTATTTTTCAAAAAACATTTTTTTCCACTCACCCTCAACACAAATGCGGGTAAACTTCTTATTAAAATAACCTCCATAATTCCTAAAACAATAAGTATAATTAATCAATAGGCGTATAACCCGAACGGATAGTAAGACGTGGTGCTAAAATTAAACACTAGCCAAACATTTACTCTTTGCAAAGATATTTTATAATTATTATCTATTAGAGAAAGTGTTTTAAAAATATTTTTGAAGCTATACAAAACTGATTTATCGTTTCAGAGCACAACAAATATAATTTATAATTGAAAAACGTATCTGAAACCGCTCAATATGAATATTTTTCAAATGTTAAAATAGATACTGTCATAAAGTTTGAATATATTGGTTTATTTTATCTGAAATTCAATATTCCGTTTATACAAATGTGGAATATATTATTGAAGAATAGTTTATAAGAAGATATCTTCTCCCATTTCCACCAACACATCATGGAGTCAATCAAGATTTTTTAGGTACAGTAGCCCCATGGATTCTTTGGTGCTGACTGACAGCTCACAGCTGACTTCTGACAGTCAAAATACCTATTATATATATTATACCTAAATTTTGACTGTCGGAAGTGACAAATGCTAAACATATGTTTTTGCAGAACATATGGTTCGGCATAGGGATACATAATTTTGTCTGGTAGCTTTTCAAAGCCGTCAGCTGTCAGTCAGCACCAAAGCAGTCGTGGGGCTATTGTAGCTTCAAATAATATGCAACATTGCATAAAAGACGTATAGATGTTATGCATAAGACAAGTTGCTATCACCATGCCGAAGATAAATAAGGTGTCAGCGTCTAAATAAGCTAAGAACGCCCATGTTATGTTTTCTTATAAATATAAACAAATTACGTTTTTGCAGGATTTTAAACTAAATATTTTCAGAATCCCTTGTTCAAATCCAGCGCATGCTATTGTGTTAATTTTTTTCCCGTAACTTTTTTTATCACCGCATCTTACTATATTTTAAGGTTATACACATTTATGATAATTACTTTAATAGGAAAAGAATGAGTAAGGAAGTATTTTAGAGGTAATCTACCCACATTTGCGTGGAAGGAGAGTGAGAAAACATTTAAGAATACCTTAAGTAGAGCCGACCGGTATTAAAACCCATATCTTCCAGTCATCAGAAGGCCAATCAATATAACAAAAGAGTGACGCCTTAGACGATCCGGCCACTAGAGAGTGTCGATTGAACTTAAAAATAAGTTAACATGTTGAGGGTATATTTTAAGGAACTGCACAAGCATTCACTTTGCGGGAGAGAGACAAAAATACAGAACTGAAAAATAGCCCTCTGTGCGTGTTTTGGAGAATTGTTGGTCGAAAATAATCGTCGTTTGTCATTTAAGCAGAATAATTTTAAATTATTTCACCCCATAGCCTTTTATACATAACCAAACTAGTCTTCATTTTGTTTATTTCATAAAATATCCCGTATCCTTTTTTTTAAGTACATTTTTTATCATCTTGTTTGGTTTAAGTTCGACACAACAGACTTAGCTCTCTCTCTATAAAAAAAAAGTACACCCAAAATGAAAGCCACGTGAACTATATCTCAAGCTCACCTAGTCAGGTTTGCCAGTGATCGTAATGTCAGTGTTATAGTTTAAATTTAATAGGTGCTTGAACTCGACTCAAAATATTTTTACTGAGCTCGAAAAATTTTAGGACTCGGAATTTTCAATCATTTTCTCTAAATGCCTAATTTGATTAATTTTACTCAGTTATAAGATAGTTTCATAGCAAAGAGAGCCCCTCAATTCCTTATGTCTATTTTTTTTAAATATACAATTTTGTAATTTATTTAAAAACTCAAATTTGTGCGATTATAAAGGTTTTCACAAAACAATGAAGTTTAAAAATTTTTGTTTGTACTTAATTATGGTTTACGCACGGATCTACTATAGAAATTTAACTTGAAATATTTCTTGTACAAATAATACTCTATACTATTCGAACTTTAAAAAAGGTATATCCTTTCATTTAAACTCGACTCAAAGATATAAAAAAAATGCACACCCCTAACTAGTATTCCCTTTAAAATGTTCTACTCTATCCTTAAGAAAATGTGTAGATTTCCTCTAATAGCTACTTGTCTAAATCATACCTTACTAGTTTAAATGGTGGATATCCCGGACAGTTAAAAAGACACGATGAAATAACCAATATTTTATCATTTTTTGTTTTGTGTATGTGTGTGTGTGTGTGTGTGTGTGAACCGCATCTTACTAACCATTCGGGCTATCCGCATATTTAAACTAATCGTTTAGTGATGAGGAAGGTTGAATTAAGATGAAATGTACCAGTTCTACCATGAAGGGTGAACGAAAGATAATTTAGAAAACAAAACTTCAATGAACTTGATGGGACTCCAATACCAGCTCAGCTCGTCACCAGCAGTCCATTGTGGCGCTTTAGACCAATCAATCACCTAAGTGGCTAATTTTTCCTTGTCAAATATAACCTAAAACAGTAATCAACCAGTTGAAGTTTAAGAGTTAGCTCGAACTTGAAGTGTAAAAGTGAATGCTCCTTCATAAAAGTCAATTACACGCCTCGGTGGCGCAGTTGGTTAACGCGCTAGTTCGTGTTAAGCTAGACTGCCGAGGACGGGGAGATCGAGGTTCGAATCTCAGTCGGGTGAACTGGAGGTGGTTTTCCTAAATGGTTTTCCACTCTCCTTCCACGTAAATGCGGGTTCGCTTCCTCAAAATTCAACCTTCCAAATTCCTAATCCATTACCGTAATTAGTACTTAAGCGTATAACCCGAACGGGTAGAAAGACGCGGTGCTAAATAAAATAAAATAAATAAATGTCAATTCTATTAGTTTAAAAAAACATCCAAACAAAATTAGTTTTTTTTAAAGTCAAGTAAAAGGTCAAATGCTTTTTAGTGAATTCGATTTTGTAATCGATCGAGACCTTGAAACGCACGTCAAATGATATAATCAGATTGCGAATGCAGGGGAAGAGGAGGTACAAAGGGGTGAAGGCGAGGGGGAATAGAGGGATGATTTGGTGACGTCACAACAGCCATTGTTAAGGTCACCGGGTCAGGACAAAAGTTATTCGGGGCGGGCTCTAATTATAGGACCTGCCTTTCCTCTCAATCAACTATTGAAGGTTATCTGTTGGGATGAATGGTGAACGTTTATTGGACCACGCGGCCTATAATGAGTCTATTACTTCTAGACGGAACATTTTCGTTCAATGAAACGCTGTACGAATAAATGTCAGCAATCTACCCGGTGACCTGGCGGTCTAGGGGTAAGGTGTCGGAATTCTGTGCTGGGAGTCCGGGGTTCAATCCTCGGTCCCGGCACAGAGTTATCTGATTACCAAACCCTTCCTTTACCTCTGACAATGACATCTTGTGAATGTGGGGAATGCCAGGCCTCCACCGTGGTTCGGATTCCACGTTAAGCTATAGGTCCTCCATTTCATCTCACAACCACTCTACCCTGTAAGATAGTATGCTTTGCTTGTTTTTTTCACTACGATATCATAATCATGATAATATCATAGCCTATAATATATGGCCATAGTCCAGAGCATAGAAAGCTAATCTTGCTAGGATAAGAGTTGAAATTATACTGTACCTTTAGTCAATAAAAGTTTGTATGGATATATATGCACCCCCTTAAGAGATTCCAGAGAGGGTACAGACCCACTACACCCCTAACCTTGCTACGCTCTTGGATAGTGTAATTCTTCAAGGTAAGACTGCTACCTTTCAGGGAGATGAAGTGGACGTTACTTCATGGGCAAGTTTCATAGTTAGACTTAGCACGATTCAAATGTGACAGTACACTGAATGTAGGGTGACACACCTACTTAAAACAGAATGGAATGGGCCAGATTTGCATATTAATCTGTCACATTCAATTCAGGTTTAGGTAGGTGTCGTCCTGCTTTTAGTGAGGCGCCACACTGGAGGCGTATTCAATTTGACTGTGAAACTGGCCCCATGCGTGTTTGTTAGAAACTCTTATTTATTTACCACACGATCCTGAAGTCCAATTCCTTATTTAATAACCTTTAAGAGTATTCACAAAATAAACGCAAAGTAGATAACATTAAAACAAACACTATACGTATACTACAGCTATCCAAATTGACCACATGTGTCAAAAGAGGAAGCTTTTAAGTACTTACCAGAAATAATTTCTAATCAGTACTGGTAGGTCAAATATAGAGTGTATTGACGTCTTACTTTGTTTGGAGCATATCAAGGAGATAAATTCACCCACAATGGCGTAGAAATAAAATGTGAAAACCACAATGTAGACTTTAGTATTTTATCGACCAACCTCAATTCAGCCTGCCAGAGATTAAAATCTTAAGCTCACCGTCACCTTCGTTCCAGTCTCTTGTGAGTCCGACGTCTTAAGGTGTCGCTTTTATCCTTATTTTATTTTATTTTATTTTACACTACACGGTGTCTCACTACTCGGTCATATCAGTTATGCTTATGCGGTAGAAATGGGTAAGGTAGAAATTAAAAGAAAGGTCTCTGACAAGACAAGACAACTTGTGAATGTGGGGAATGCCAGGCCTCCACTCGTGGTTCGGATTCCACGTTAAACTGTAGGTCCTACATTTCATCTCACAATCACCCTACCATTACACATTAGCTTAAGTGCGTATAGCCCGAACGGGTAGTAAGACGCGGTGCTAAATATTATTATTATTATTTTTACAGCCACTAATTCAGCAACTTTAAGCCAGCCTTAATTTTTTATTTTGTTTTTATTTAAGTTTTTATAGTGGCTATGGGATACATTCCACACAAAATTACGTTTTAAATCTCTGATTTTATATATATCACGCGTTTTACTACCTCTTCAGGTTATACGGATATTTGATACTTATTCTTAGGGTTGCGTGAAGCTTCGAAACTTCAACTTGGCTTTGAAACAAACATCAACTTCGACTTCGCTTAGAAATAATTTCTGGCTTAGAAGCTTCCCCAGTAAAAATATTGACAGGTAAAATGGCCCATTTATGTTGAATTAATGCCATTCTGAGCTGTTTGTACATTAAAAACTAATATTTATATGGAGAAAATATTAAATGAATTGCATTTTGTGATAATAGCTTTACTTATCAGAGTAACACTAAAATATTACAAACCATTGTGTAATAAAACATTTTCCAAGTAATTTCAGTGTATTAAGTAATATAAATTACCACGACATAATGTTCTTTTCAATCATAAAACAACTAAAGGAAAATATTGAAACTTTGATTCGGCTTCGAGAATATTTCATATATTCGATTCGACTTCACTTCGAATTTTAAAAGTGGACTTCGCACACCCATAAAGCTACTATAATGGGTTAGCAGTGGGGTAGGAATAATTTTAGAGGTAATCTATATATATATATATATATATTCGTGTGGAAGGAGAATGGGAAAACATTTAGTACAAAACGCCCTCTGTATACCCGACCGTGATTCGAACTCCGATCTTCCCGCCATCAGCAGGATAGTCAAACACGAGGATGACGTCTTTTAGACCACTCGGTCACTGAAGCGGGTATTCTGATATTGATAGTTTAATATCCATCCAACCAAATAACTTAAATAAAACCCCTGAAAATGTTCTCAAATAAATAATTAGTAAACCGACCTCAAATTACCAATAGCGTGTCTGGATCAGTCTGTCGTAGGTCGTGCTACAACGTGCGTGCCGCTATTCAACGGACGTATCATCCAGCCCCGTGGTGCACCTGACTACGAACCTAAGGGTCCTGGGTTAAATTCCCGGCTGGTAACTTGGACATTTTTCTCTGAAGAGGAATTATCCCAACGGACACCACATGTTGGTAAATTAGGCTTTGGTTAGGTCTAAGACTCCCCACTTAATCTCATGACGGGTACCTCCATAGGCAACGCTCTGTGCCTCAATAGCAACGAATAATCTACATACAGGCGTCTGAAATCGATGTCATGTTCCTCCTTGTCAATAATACCATAAGCTAAAAAAAATGGTCCAGCATTTATCATTTGTCAAAACAGTTTAGCGTATGTTACATTTTACGGGTGTTGTTTATGTGAAGAATCGCGTTTAATTCGACACGATAAACCAATCCGTCACAACGCCGTGTATCCTCGGCCTAAATGGTTACAGTATCTCCATGCATGGCCGACTTTCACCGACCACCGACAGAAAACAAATCAGTTTTTTTTAATGTCGTACTTGACAGAGATCGTGAAAAGAGAACATATCCTCCTCGGACCAACGTACTTTTTCCTTGTGTGACCGTAAGCTAAGTCGATGGGGCCATAATTCCCGTCCAAAGGTCGCTATACCGTGTGGCCGTGGTCTTGGATCGTTTGCTACCATCGGTGCGGGAAACAGAAGCCGTCGAAATGCTTACCTTCCATCTACCCACGCACGATACTCTCGCGCCTGTTTCAGGAATACGCACGGCTTCGCGTAAGAGGCGGTTTCACTCGCTTCGATACATCGTGACTTCGATACTTGATTGCCGACTCGATTATACTCGGCAACTAAAGATTTTGTATTAGTCTTTGTCACCAGACACACGTTTGCATATACCAGGCCTGTTGGACAAATGAAACAATTGTTTTGTGGTCTGCTTGTACTTTAAATAACTTATTATTTATAAAAAAAAAAGAACAACATAGGAACTATCTCACTAAACTCATAGCTCAGATGCAATATATATATAT
>CABFVX010000152.1:178525-201459 GCA_902151425.1 Timema shepardi | reverse complement strand
ATATATATATATATATATATATATATATATATATATATATATATAGCATCTGAGTTATGAGTTTTGTAATAATATTAATAATATCGTATTATTACCTGTTATATATATAAACGAACAACATAAGAACTATCTCCCAAAACTCATAGCTCAGATGCAATATATATATATATATATATCAGATAATAAGACGAGATTTTATATATATATATATAAAATTGCATAGGTAATATACCCACATTTGCATGGAAGGAGAATGGGAAACTATCTAGGAAAAAACCACCATCAGTAGACCCGATCTGGATTCGACCCGTCATCAGTAGACCGGTCTAACAATCAAGTGATACCTTAGACCACTAGTAGACAAAACAAACTTTAAAAATAAGAAACAACAGAAAGTATACGTCAAGAGAAATTTCACCTGTTGCAGACAGGCCTAATCCTTATTGTGAGTTAAAGTGTATAAGCGTGAGCTAATAGGAATATTTGAATATTTATTCAATCCTAAAATGGTCGGTACACTATAGCGGCCCGCGGGCCAACAAGAGACAGAGACTTTGGAACTTGGAAATAAAAAAAGGTTGAAGATCCCTACCTGACTTAGCCCATTTGGTCACTTAAGAGAATCAGATATATTAATGACCCAGCAGTAAGCTAAATGTTAACATATAAAAAGTTATGATTAGAAAATTCGTATCCATACGTACATTTCGTTTATCCTGAAAGGTGAATTTTTGGCCTTGACGGATTACACTATGGTGTAGCTTATAAGATAGGTCCGTAGTATAGTCCAACAAGTTAAGGTGCGGTAGAAAGGAGCGCAAGTGTTTTTGCAGTTTTTATATAATTTTTCGGCCAAAATAAATCAAATATTTCTCCAGTAGCAACATAGAACTTAGTTTTCTGCACATTCTTAATATCAACAGACCTTGAATATCTGTCAAGGGTGTCCTAGAATGATGTCAAAACTTTTTCTCTTTATTTAAAAAGTTTTGACTAAATTCCAAGACATCGGTTCTGTTTGCGTGGAAATTCGAGCGCTCAAATATTTGCGCCAGTAATAATTGTCACGCCAGTTGTATTAGCATGTGTAAACCTCGATTGTAGTGCCAATATACAATTAATTTACCTACGGCCTCGTTAAACTCTAGCTCAGGTAGATATTTACACGATAGTCAAAATGTATTAAACAGCTTTATTTTCATTACACTTGAATTGGCATATCTACTGTCGCAAGTAAAATATGAGTGTAAATTCTACTTTAGAGGGTAGACTGAGATGTGTGAGCTTCAAGGAACCTGAATATTGGATGAAAATTCTCAGATTGGAACAAAGCAGTAGCCAGATAATAATTTCAGAGGGGGTTTGGTGGGCACATCCCCCAATTGCTGGAAGCTAGAAAAAATTCTAAATGACAAACAAATCTAGAAGCTCTCTGAAGTGGGTTTTTTTAAGGTAAAATAACCCCTTAGCTGCCGAAGGCTTGGAAAACTCCTAAATATTAAACACCTTTTGAAGCTCTGTTAAGTGTTTTGTATGGTAAAATAATCCCCAAAGTTTCGAAGGCTAGGAACATTTCTAAATATTTAACACCTTTAGAAGCTCTCTGAAGTGCTAATTTGTATTTGTATCTTAATTTTGATATTGTTTGAACCATAATTAAAGCCATATATATTTTGTTCATAAAATTTCTAGGGGAGTTGGAACCCCCAAACCCCACCCCCCAGCCACGGCCTTGGATTGGAATATAAAATACTTCTCTGGGCGTCTGGTCTCCATCGGATCTCGGCCTCTTGGAACAGTGTCAGGCGTGGCTATCGTGTGTCCAATACGGTCGCTGCTTAAGGTACGATTGTAGGGATGTGGTATAGAAGGAAAAGAATCGATACTGTATTAATTAAAATATCGCAAGAAAAATATTGATAACATACTATTATGGAAAGAAAAGTATCGATAACATTAAGTATAGGTATCGAAATTTTAATCTGTAAAAAAATATTGTTTTATCTAGTAATAACAATTTAGTTTAAAGAAGGGGGTAAAAGACTGGTCGCCACTCGTCCTGTCGACTGGTAAGGCATCAGGCTGTACTGATAAAGATGAAAGAACTGCTATGAATTATGATAAGCTAAAAGAGACTGAACGCTAGAGTTGTAGAAAATGAGTGAGAATGATATAATGTCACGTGTTCTTCCACCACAGTCCAACCTAGTTAACATTTAATCCCGGCATGAGCGACGACAACAAGAAAGTTGTGTACTTCGATACCGATCAGATACCGGAGTGTGAATACTAATATCAGTAATATTATTTATTATTATTATTATTATTATTAGCACCGCGTCTTACAACCCGTTTGGGTTATACACACTTACGCTAATGTGTAATGGTAGGGTGATTGTGAGATGAAATGAAGGACCTACAGTTTAACGTGGAATCCGAACCACGGTGGAGGCCTGGCATTCCTCACATTCACAAGATGTATTGTCAGAGGTGAAGGAAGGGTTTGGTAATCAGATAAATCTTTGCCGGGACCGGGGATTGAACCCCGGCCGCCAGCATAGAAGTCACCTTACCCCTACCG
Organism: Timema shepardi; assembly: GCA_902151425.1. Lineage (NCBI taxonomy): Eukaryota > Metazoa > Arthropoda > Insecta > Phasmatodea > Timematidae > Timema > Timema shepardi. The sequence goes on along the minus strand of CABFVX010000152.1, from coordinate 198,878 downwards.
CCACCTTACCCCTAGACCGCCAGATTACTAATATCGGTAATAGTATTAAGAAAAATGTATCAAGTAAAAAAATACTAGTATCAAAAGAAAAATATCGATATTAGTAAAGTATCGATACCTTTCCCACATCCTTAGGTGGGAGTGTAAAGAACGTTAGTTAAGGACAATGTTTTTGTAGTTGTTATAACAAAACTTTTTTTGTTGCCAAAAATAAATAACATTTTCCTCAATTACTAACATAAAGTTTAATTTTATTCTCGTGGTGATATCAAATGTTGTCGAAAATATTATGTCAAGGATGTCCTTGAATTTAATGACAACTTTTACTCTTCATTTAAACAACTGTTGATAGCACCATGTTAATAAAATTAAACTCTATGTTTGTAATGGAGAAATATGTTATTTATTTTGGCAAAAAAAAAAGTTTTGTTATAAGAACTGCAAAATCCCTGCACTTAGCACGTGATCCTTACACTCCTAGCTCTTTATACTGTCATGTTTTTTTTCCGATTTCATTATTGGTGTATCGACTTGATATGCATGAGAATAAATAAAACGTAATCTTAGTAATCTTGGCAAGGCCTTTAAGACGAATTTTATCGGGGGGATGGGGGTGTACAAAGTTTTTTTTCCGTGCCCCTTTCCATTTTACATCAATCCTGTCTAAAAAAAGAAATTAATTAATTAATTCTATCTTAAAAATAAGAAAAGAAATAAGACAAAATAACTATATATTTTTATATGTTTATGTCTAAAAAAAGGAAGGGGGTTGGAAACAATAAGACAACAAATATTATATTTATTGTAATACTTTAGTAATAATACTAGTGGTACAAATGTGACATCTAGTCTTCATTTCATGCAAACATTTTCTGAGATCCCACGAAATTTCCAGGCCCCTTTTAAATCCCCGGGCCTGGATACGATGTACCCCCTGCACCTCCCCCTTAGAGGGCCAGAACCTTGCTACCAGTGGCTAGATAAATATCTGGAGCATAGAAAGGTTTATGTGGGGATTCCCAAACCCCCCGTTAGGTAGGCCAATATATACGTTTAAAAAAACTTTTATTGGCTAAAGTTATAATACAATTTTTTAGCGAAACCCTTACACCCACTAGCCAAATTAGCTTTCTGTGCCCTTGATGAATAGACAGCCGTATTGATTAACTCCAAAGCAGGCTTGTTTGTGACAGTTTTGGATCGAGTTTTTTTTTTACACCCACCATATTTCGAAATTCCTTGTAATATGTTCGCGTAACATCCCTATTGTGCTCCGTGTAATTAAACCAGCTACCTTCCTACATGTTTATATCGAGACCTTCGCTCAATGCTGGCCGCATTGAGAACTCATCGCTCCTATATTCATCCCCCAAAATACATTTCCAATTTATCTACGCAACTTGAAAACTTGTTTTACCTTATGCCGGGATAACGATCAACTTAACGTTAACGTAACGTAACTTAACACAAAGGATCCCCTTGTGTTTTTAAATGGAAGCGATCACGATGCAACTAATTTAACGTTGACTTGCAGTTCACTTAACGTATAAGATATGTCCTGGGAGGTCTTTTAACGTTAAGTGAACGTTACTTGAAGGGTATCACGTGATCTATCCAGCCAATTACTATGCGAGTGACATCTACAGGGCTATTTATTAATTAATTTGTTGGTTTTATGACCAAGGTCTACTCCTTAGCTTTAGTTCTACATTTAATTAAAATAAGCGCTAGTATCGTATCATTATAAGAATGATATAGAACAGACTCAATTCAAATATTGTAAGGAAGTTAAAACCACAAATATGTTATCATATGAAATTGAATTGACTTCAAAAAAGAACCTTGTTATTAAAATATAAATAAACTAACATCATCATGATTGCAAAAGGATTAAAATCTGACTCAAAAAAGTTTAATGATAAATATCTATAATATCGGTGAAAAATAGTAAGCATTCACAGATTAATAACACTAATACAAATAATAAAAATCACAGATAAAAACACATACTCTAGAATGAAGATATATGGTTCGAGTTGTTACGTTAAGTTACGTGAATCGTGATCAAACAACTGTTTTCTTAAGTTAAGTGAAAATTACGTTAAATTAGAGTTGAGTTTATCTTAATCCCAACACAACTCTGCAAGGTATAACTTCATGACCTTGCCAACAATATCTTTTTTTTTCCCCCAATTAACGTTTTTCAAACAAAAGTGTATCTTCTCTTTCGTTCACGTATTTTCATCAACCAAAGTTGTGTGAACCTTCCTTTTCGACTGTATCTTTCATTCCATTCTAGAGTAGTAATTTATTAGTGTTCTTATTTGAGTCGTTAGTTAAGCTAGCGAGTACTACTAGTCATTAGATCAGGGTTCATACGACGTTAGTCAATTGATTTTCCAAGCTGCTTGTAATAATCATCCTCGTTTGACCGAGGCTTTAGTCCCTACAACGAGCTACGTTAAGTTTTTTTAGCACCGCGTCATACTGCCCGTTCAGGTTATACACATAAATACTAATTACGCTAATGGGTTAGGAATTGGTGAGGTTGAATTTAGAGGAAGTGACCCCCGCATTCGCTTGGAAGGAGAGTGGAATAACATTATTTTAGGCCCCTCTCTCCCAGTTCACCCGACCGAGATTTGAACCTCAATCTCCCCATCCTCTGCAGTCTAGTCCAACACGAAACAAGCGCGTTAGATAAATACACCACCGGAGCAGGTTACGTTACATTAAAATGACTTGAAAATCCTAATCGTTATGTGATGTATATTAATCTCTGTTTAATAAGTTGTGTAGTGGCACCTCATTCAACTGAAGGTTGATTTTGTTGGTCAGTTGGCCTTAATGTGTATGATAATTTTAATATATTGTTATAACATTGATGTATGTATAACCTTCATTTATAAATCATTCTAAACTTGTACTTTATGTAAATTAGACTTTTGAAATTGCTGATTCTGTCTGTTACCAAAACACCGTTTTATGAAAGTTTATTGGTATGTGACATAATAAAACAATCCCATCTCTATAAACCTCTAAAGGTCAATTGTAACAAAACGAGGGTTGTCAAATCAATAAGTATAGTTTCTTATTGGTAATGTTTGAACCTGTTAGATCTTTATTACAGTGACTCAAATATATTATGTTCAAAGATGCTTTGGTTTGCTGAGTAGGGAACATTACTGTATTGGAATGAATCTGCTCTTAAAGTTTCACCAATTTAATTTGATTTGGTGACCTGGCGGTCTAGGGGTAAGGTCGAACTTCTGTTCTGGGGGTCCGGGGCTCAATCCTCACTCCCGGCACAGATGTATCTGATTTCCAAACACTTCCTTCACCTCTGACAAGACGTTTATTAAGCCCAACTTGTGAATGTGTGGAATGCCAGGCCTCCATCGTGGTTCGGATTCCACGTTAAACTGTAGGTCCTCCATTTCATCTCACAATCACCCTACCATTACAGATTAGCGTAAGTGCGTATAATCCGAACAGGCAGTAAGACGCGGTGCCAATAATAATAATAGCTATGGTGAAAGATGGACAGGTAAACTGGGTTTTTTCCCATAGTTTTTTTTTCGGATATATATTTTTCTAAATAAACTAATAGACACCCACCTAGCCGAGGTTGAGAACTTTCTCATAAGTCATAACTAATACCGACACCATATGAGCCCGATATTCAGTCAACGTGCTCAACAATGTGGGTGGGGTTGAATATTTGTTTTCCGCGTTGATGCAGTCGTTTACACTACATGGGGTGAACCTAAAGCACTATCGCATTGATCACATCAATAGACATCAGATAAACCACAAATACACCCTACGGCACCCCTCATCCACTCATAAAAGTGTCGGTTATCGAACAGGATACCACATAGGCGGGAGTGAATCTCGCCGACTTGCTAGGTCACAGCAGGCCCCCCTCTTAGCAGGTGTCCGTCGTGTGTGTAGGTAACTGTCCTTGATGACCATTATTGCCAACCACCTCCTTATTACAAACACTTGGGGGCGTATCGACACCACGTCTGGGGAGACATTCCGCGTTGGCTTGTGACACACCTCGATATCACAAGCAAAACGGACTAACCTACCCTCTTTCTCTTTAATTAGTTCCACTGTAATGAGTTATTACCTATACAGCACCATCAAACCAGGAGCATCTTACCAACCCAAATCTAGAGGAAAAACCCCAACAATAATGATATTTATTAATGGTTTATGAAAAGATAAGAAGAAATATATGGGTTATCTGGGTTGTTTCTCTACAACATCAGTAATTAGGTTTAAGGTGCGGCCGAAGGGAGCGCAAGTATGTTTACAGTTGTTATAGATTTGAAATTTTGTGGCCAAAATAAATCAAATATTTCTCCAGTAGCAACACGGAGTTTAGTTTTCTGCACATGCTTATATCAACAGATCTTGAATATCTGTCAAGGGTGTCTTGGAATTTTGTCAAGACCTTTTAAATAAATCGAAAAAGTTTTGACAAAATTCCAGGACCCCCGTGACAGATATTCAAGATCTGTTGATATTAGCATGTGCAGAAAACTATACTCTATGTTGCTATTGGAGAAATATTTGATTTATTTTGGCCAAAAAATTGTGATGCTATAAAAAATTGTTAAATTACTCGCGCCCCCTTCGACCGCACCTTAAGAAAGATTACTTCTTCTAATTCTTATCAGTGATCACAGGCCTCTTAAGCCACGCGCCGACCTCACAAGATTCCTCCATCTTGTTATATCTTGGGCCACCTCTCTCCAATCTTCTTCCACCCCTAGTTCCTTCAGATCCTTGGTGACGTCATCCTTACACCTGGTTCTGGGACGTCCAAGTGGTCTAGAGCAACAATTCTTAATCGGGGGAGCCACCAAAAGTTTTTTGGGGGGCCTCAAAACAATATTTTAAAATGTAATTAGCTTATTATTGAAGCCAATTATCTTAAATGTTATGTTTTGGAAGAATAAATTCGATCATCGTAAGCATGTAAACACAGTAGACTCGATTTTCCGTGGTAATGGAAGGAAGGGGAAGCACGTATAATAGAAATAATAGATATTACAAATAATCCCCATCTGTTTACCATCGCCATTCAAAATTGTCTACACTTTGTTTCTACTTATTTATGCGAACAGATATTTTCCACAAGGGTAGATCTTAAAACAAAGCTGCAAAATCGACTCGTGCATGCGAACAGCATTAAGTAATACAAATGAAACAAGAATAGACATATAAGTGGTGTTTAGCAGCAGAGGTCCCATTAAATACATTTAGGTAAGTTATTTTCTGTTTTGTTTTATTTGTTTGTTATTATAATCAGTAAATAAAGCCACTAGTTTAGAATAAATATTAATGGTTAATATATTAGTAAAAATTAGGGAACCGCGATTTTTTTTAAGGTGGCCGCGAGTAATAAAAGGTTAAGAACCACTGGTCTAGAGGTTTCAGGAATGCCTTATCGCACTACCCTAGAGCTTTTTTATGGTCTCATCCTGGTTACATAGCCCGCCCATCCGATTTTATTTGCTCGCATCTCCTGCACTATATTTAGCTGTTCCATCATCACAAATATTTATTATTTTTCCTTCTTCTGTAGCCTTCTTATTCCCTTAGTGGACTCTATATTTTTCTCATAATCTTTCGTTCGAATGTCCTTAGTCTCTTTCTATCTTCGTTGTGCTCCATAGATGACTTTTACTGGAACTGTTACACCCGCCTCGGTGGCGTAGTTGACTTACGCGCTTGTCGTGTCGAGCTCGACTGCTGAGGACGGGGAGATCGAGGTTCGAATCTCGGTCGGGTGAACTGGGGGTGGTTTTTCCTAAGTGGTTTTCCACTCTCCCTCCACGCAAATGCGGGTTCGCTTCCTCTAATTCAACCTTCCCAATTCCTAATCCATTAGAATAATTAGTACTTAAAGCTTATAACCCGAAAGGGTAGTAAAACGCGGTGCTAAATATTATTATTATTATTATTATTACTGAAACTATTATACTCCGACGGTGTGTGAAGGATACATATTTAGCACTTATCACCTTCCCTTCTATGATTTGAAGTATATAAGCCATCACCGAAGGACACGTTGTCTAAGGTGTCAAGCCCGTAATAAACTGGATTGATGCTGAAGGAAAGTGTTGAAAACAGAATCTTGGCCGGGTGCATTGTGGGTGGTTTCCCTCCATGATAATCATCTTAGTGGTTTTACCATCGACTCTCTGCGATGATGTGGATGCGCTTCCTGTAATAACTACTAAGCTTGTTCCTTAGATTCAGCTGTTAATTAGTCTTATTTTTAAAGTAAGCTTTATGGTGACCTGCCGGTCTAGGGGTAAGATGTCAAGACTTCTGTCCTGAGGGATCCGGAGCTCAATCCTCAGATTTTTTAAAGAAATGCATCTTACTAACCGTGTCTTACTAACCGCGTCTTACTAACCGCGTCTAACTAACCGTGTCTAACTAACCATGTCTTACTAACCGGGTCTTACTAACCACGTTTAACTAACCGTGTCTTACTAACCACGTCTTACTAACTGTGTCTTACTAACCGCGTCTTACTAACTGTTCGGGTTATACGCTTGTGGTTTTGTGGATGAGGCGGGTTTTAACTAAAGAGCTAAAGAGTACCCGCATTTGAGTGGAGAGGGAGTGTAAAACTATTTTGGGAAAATCACCCTCAGTACACTCGTCTGAGATTCGAACCTCGAAGTTGTTAAAGTTCAATGTGTGCCTTTTGAACACGAGTTTGAGCCACCTGATATAAAGCATCAATCTAGTAATATACAATATTGCTGATGATGGAAATATCAAGGTTCAAATACCAGTCGGGTGTATTGAGAGTGGTGTTTAATTTACTAAATAGTTTTCCACTATCCCCCGTATTACAACCAGTTGTGATTTCAAACGCCGAACGTCCTCGTCGCTGATAAACCAGACTAGATGAGCTTGACGTTTAATCCATGTTCCTAACGATGAGATAGTCGATATACAAACTTGTTGTCTGCAAAATGTGCATACAAGTTTATCTGCTCCAGTTCACATAATTTCGCTCCCTCAAAGTACTTTTGTTGACTTACTAACTAGTTCCAAAGTTTATAGTGGGGTCGGTTTGGCCTTTACTCAAACAACACCCCCACCCCTGACCTTTGGCATTTCATGTATCAGAATGCGGTATGAAGCCTTGTGTTGATGTTTGAAGTTCTATCACTGATACCAAGCTTGTGGGTTCAGCTTAGATGATTAGTTGACTTTTTTTTATTTACAGAGTGCCTCAATACAATTCCAAGTTAGTTTCAGATTATGGTTTGTCGAATGAAAAAACCAGTGGCGTGGCGTAGATTGTTGCTAGGGTGAGCTTAGCTAGCTTAAACTGTACCTGTGATATGTTCCACCCCACTTTGTCACCATTTGACCAATCATGCATAAGCTTTGCACCACATATCTCACATGGAAAATGTATTTATATTAATACCAGACCAATGTTTTACTAAATGACTGTCTTTTGACTCCTGGTCGATAAATTAAAAGTGCGACTTATGACTGCCAGACAGAATTTATCTGCCAGATAAATTGTATTTATCCATCACATTTTTATCGGGAGGTTTAAGCACCCGATAACTTTTATCCGAAAGTTAAAATTGTTGTTGCTATAGTAATGGGTTGTTTTTAATGAGGTTTCACCTATCAGAATCTGTTTTAGGTTAAAATCTTGGTTGACGTGTTTAGTAAGCACAGGCCTATGCTCTAACTATATAAAGTTAGAACAAGTAGTTCAAACTTTTATATAAACTGACAAACTATTTGTAGAATTTTATTTATATAAAAACAAATTACTTAAATGTGAGTACAATATATGAAATTTTGTAAACGTTGTACCCAACTATTGACCACATTTTGGCAAACACCAAGATTAGTACTTGCAAGACATCTTAGTTTCTGCACCCACGTGACACCATCTGTTTCCTCGCACTCGTTAAGCCACCATTATTTAACAAATGTTGAAATTTGTAGCCACTTTCCAGGTAGTAGCGGCAAGAGTAGGGGCTATACGCATGCGCGCTCCAGTAAAAACAGTACCAACCTTGCGTTTTCTGCATAAGAATATATTTATCATTCAGATAGCTATCCGGCAGATAAATTCAGTTCATAATACGCGTAAAATATTAAAGTGGCTGATAACCTTTATCTGGTCGCAAACTTTAACCTCCCGATAGCAATATTTATCTAGTAGTCATAAGACCGGCCTTAAGTGCACTTAATAGCTGATACAGTTTTAACTAGCGCTGCTTACCCAGGTAACAATCCACGGCATGCCATATATATAGTGTACTGAGTCTCACTACTTACGATGCCACCCACATCCATTATCCCCTCTAATTAAAATTCCATACGTATTTAATATATTTCATCGACCTCAGTGGTCTTGGGGTAAAGTTCTCGCCTCAGGACCCGATGTTCGTGGGTTCAAACCCAGCCTGTGTTGACGGATTTATCTTGGGTGGTAAAAATCCATTGCACAAAACTCCTTCGAAGGGTAAGTAAAGCTGTCGGTCCTCATGTCGACTGTGGTATGTAAAAATTACCCTGAAAGGTGTGTGAAAATACCTTTCTCGGCCAAATTGGAGGGCCCTTTAGATCTTATTTGTAATAATTATCGTGTGCTGATATAATCAGTCGGTTAAATATCTCAAATAAATATATCCCTCTTTTTCTTTTCATAGCTATCTCTCTCTCTCTCTTAATATATATATATATATATAAAAATAATTATAAAAATAACATCTAGGCTTAAGTTAAGTTTAAGTGTTTCTACAGGTTTCAGACCCTCATAACCACTACCACCATCACCTCATCCCACTGAGAAAGCCTCCACTGAAAGGATGTACGATCAGTACAGTCGGACGTCCCCTGGACAACGGTACATTAGTACCGGCTAATATTTGCGCAATCTGGGTTATGGTTGATGTAGCACAAACTCGAAATATTATCATCAATATCATCCACGATATTATCGTGTCCACGCCATGTCCTAATAGGTCGTTTGACTATCATTACCTCTCTTAGGATCATATTGTTTCGTATAATCGTGCGTTAGATCAAAATGTATTAGGATGTGTTAACGCTAATCGGAGGTCTTTATTTATGAAGCATCAGGGTTAGGGTTGATTTTAGGGTAATAGGGATAGAGGTGAAGGTATAATAGGGTCAATCAAAAACGCAGCATTCACGCAAGCATCTGTTCCCCAAATTGGCTCGTCGGCAGACATAAAGGTTGACTGAATTGTAAATGTGGTTTGGGTTTGTTGAGGGCATCTGGTGGCTACTTAACGAAAAGATTTTTTTTAAAAAACCACGTCGCCCCAATGTTTCTCTAAGTAACCATTATGTTTAGGGTAGTGTTTGTCACACTTTTATTAGTGGTGATTAGCGTTCTATAATCAGTCGGACCATAAAACTTGATATTAAAGTGCAGTTTTTTTTCTGCATTATTCACTTGACAACAGATAAAATAATATCAATTTAATAGTTTTTTTATTTTAAACTTTTAAGGAAAAAATATCGTTGCAGTCTTTAAATTATAGTAAAATGGTTTCATTATTCTAAATTTCACTTTGATTTTTTTTAAACGACTAATACATAAAACAGCATCACGATGTGACCTTTGGTTCGAGCTGTATTACCTAAACCTACCCGTCCAACGACTTAAGTCAATTAGTAGCGTGTCTACCTTATGAGCTAAGGTTTTCTGGTTCGATCCCTGGCATGGGCAAAATATATATCATTGATTAAAATATAGGTTTTCCCCGTTTTAATCGACTGGGAACTGGATGATGTGTCTGTTCTAGATTTAAGTTAGTTTATAAGTCGTGTGCTGATATAACCAGCCGATACAAAAAGTGCCCCTTAAATATCACAAATATGTTTTTATTACCTAATAAATTTAGGGTGTAATCTGTTGGTTGAGAAAGGGGATTTTAGGGCACCCAAGCTCGGTTCTTGCACCCCCCCCCCTCCCCCAGTTTTAGATGGAAGTGCGTGACTGGGCGTTGCTAGCTCAAGGGAGAACCAGCACCACATAACGAGAAGGCCAGGCCTATACTCGCACTGTTGTGACATCACACGACTGGGCCATGCTGCTTACTACTAACTTAATTTAACTAACTTTTAGATATATAAGTTAAAATAAATTAAATTTTAAGCTTTTTGTGAGGCGAGAATGAATGCGTTGTAACATTTAATCAGTACAAGTAGTATTATATTATTAAATTTACAAGATTTTCTAAGCATCTAAAATATGAAATACATCAAATGTTAAAAATCATACAATTTCATACTAATAACAATTAAATATCTTGTCAGAAATATATTATTTGTTTACCTACAAAAATAAATAATGTTGCTTCAAATTTAAATATAGCTCAGTATAAACTGGAATATAAATCATTGCTAACCCCTTATAAAACATTTTACTAAAATATAACATTATCTATACTATATGAAATAAACTTCTTAAAACTTGAATACAAAAGATCTAAAAATTGTGTAAACTTAAGTCCATAAATTTAACAACAAACTATACGAGTTAATATGGCCTACCCTCGAATGTGTTCGTCATTGGGAAAACTATCATACAACACCTTCAGATCAGATTTAATTGAAATAAAATTAATAATTTCATTTAAACACTATACACATTTTAAGTTTTTTTTAGCACCGCGTCTTATTACCCGTTCGGGTTATACGCACTTACGCTAATGTGTAATGGTGGGGTGATTGTGAGATGAAATGGAGGACCTACAGTTTAACGTGGAATCCGAACCACGGTGGAGACCTGGCATTCCCCACATTCACAAGATGTCTTGTCAGAGGTGAAGGAAGGGTTCAGTAATCAGATAAATCTGTGCCGGGACCGAGGATTGAGCCCCGGCCGCCAGCATAGAAGTCTGACACCTTACCCCTAGACCACCAGCTCACCTTCAGGCTATAAGCTTATATACTAATCACACTAATAGGTTCGGGATTAGGAAGGTTTGATTTAAATAAAGTGCACCCGCATTTGCACGAAGTGAGAAAGTAAAACCACCTCTTGTGCACCCAACCAGGATCAAACCCCAAATCCCCCCAACTTCGGCCGTCTAGACTAAGACGAGAGTAGCGCGTTAGACCATGCAGTCACCGAATCTGATTTTAATGCAATTGAATATAATGAAACAGAGTAGGTACCTGATTAATTAACAAACAAACTCTACAATAATGTTAGTTCATACCCAACATAAATATACAACTTCAAGCCCCTAATTTAGCCTCTCAACTGACTTGCTTAGGGAGGAAAGAGGAAAGAAAGTAAATTCCTGTCTGTTGGCATCGGTCAGTCCAGACGATTCAACGACACTCTCCAACGAGATTAGTGAGAAAACCGTTATCTATAGTTGGTATTGGGGGAAACGGACCCTTCTCCTTAATTCTATCCCACGCATCTTTTTATCAGCATCGTACAGCCAACAACATAAAACGTGGGTGGATATGTGAGTCTTACTTGCACGAAACACGGTAACACTTTTTCATGTTGGCAAGTGTACAGAATCAACGATTTAGTGTTTTAATAAAGCGCACCCTATACAAAAAACGACCGTTGCAATTTCCTTCCCCTTGAAGATAAGAAACATTCCTATCTCACCCCAAAGAAAATATGTTCAGTTCTCCTTTTATGTGACCAAAGGCGCGCTTTTTTTTTTACAATAAGCTAGAATATGCTATAAGTGTAACTATTGGGTTGCTTTGCTATCTATGAGTGCTAATATGTATATATATATTGTATGTATTAGATAGATTATATACGAATTATTAATATCTCTAGCTAAACAATTATACAGGATATAGGGGGTGACAGGACAAGTAGGACTATTTCCAGGTAATGAACTTGGGGTGTGTATCATGACTAGTAAAAGGCAATGAAACCATCTTCGGTGGCCGTGTTCGAGTCCCAGTCAGGTGTACTGAGGATAACTTTTCAAAAATAGTTTCCCACTCTCCCTTTACACAAATGCGGGAACACTTTCTCTAAATTACACCTTCCTCAGCTCTAACTATCTAGCGTAATTAGTGCATACGCGTCTAACCTGCTCAGGTAGTAAGACGCGATGCTAAGAAACAAAAAACAAAAAAGGCATGTAATTTCCTTCCTTGTTGACGGCCAAACAGTGCAAGGCGCCATTCTGCTAAGCTTGCAGCATCGTGTGTGTCAGGGGAGGGAGTGGTGTGATTGCCTGTTTTGGTTTGAGTGGCGTGCTGCATGAGTTGCCTACTCCTAAGGTGCATAAAGCGCTAACTTTGGCGTCTAGTAGCACTGACACTTGGCGTCGCCGATCCTAAGCTTATTACTTGGAAGTACTTGTCTTGCCTCACCCTGTATAGTTGTTTCATGTGGATTTAAATAATCCTGTGTGTGTAATATATATACACACAGGATTATATATATATATATATATATATGTGGGGGGGTGGGGCGGTTATTAATATATTTACTTTGATGCGATTGAGGTTTGAGAAAGGTAGATTTTAGAGAAAGTGTGTCCATGTTAGCGTGCATGGAGGGTTGGAAACAATTTGAAAATAAAAACACAAAAACTTTAGTACACCCTAGACAGGTTTGGTGTTAAAAACTCCTGGACACTGTAAAATCATCCAAGATGAGAATGAACTTTTGTTCGTTAATAGCTTCAGTGCCTCGCATTGGTGACCTTTAAGTCACCGCCAAATCAGACAAAACGAGACTGATATTTAGTATACGAGTCCACATATTCAGGGTAACTGGGTGGAACCAAAATCTTTTAGACCGGTAATAAAATCTAACTTTCGTAGGAAAAAACTTCCTTATATTACAATTAAAAGAGTTATTAAATCTTTCACTTATTCATACATCAAGTAATGTGAATCGCAGCTATTACTTTTGATAGATAATAATAATACCTAATACCTAATAATTTTGCCAAAAACAAAGTTTTATAAAAGGCCTTTCTTATGAAACTTAGACTGCATACCTCTTTTATTTTATTTTTTAAAGTATTCATTGTTCACTTTCTAAGCCGACTGATTACATCAACACACAACCTATATACTAACTCAAATTTATAACAGACACAACACCCAGCCCCTGGTTAGTTATTTATCACTGTGAAATGATAGTCCACATTTCACCTAAGTTAACTTCTTCGGCCATTTCAGTAATCGAACGCTAGGGCCTTAACTTAGTATGCAGACGCGTTACCCATTGAGCTAAGATATCAGACTATATACCTCTTTAAACTATGGTTCACAAAGTTGAGCATGACCCGGTTTTCTCCAGACGCTTAATATTCTCTCGCGTGCAAGAGAAAAGGACGAGAGGACAAACTTAGCTTTAAAAGTGTCAAAAGATTCGGCGGGCTCGGGCTGGTGTACCCTACCACCGCGCGGGAGTCGTTAAAGATTTCGCGAGGGGGCTAGCGCGCACTCTTTCTTCTCAGGACGCGATCCCCCACCGGCGAGGTGCCAACAAATCACGACAAAATATCCCCACCCTCCNATATGATACAGCGACCACTTGAGCCTTAATCTTTCATTGAGGACCTGTATGGCTCTCTGAGGGGAAAGGGGTGATAACCCGTTTCGGCCCAAAAAATATTGTTGAAATTTCGATGAGGTGTCTGTAGTCAGGTTAGAGGCATATATGATAATCTAATGGGGTAGTATTAAGGAATAAGAACACATTTAGAGGTAATCTACCCGCATTTGCGTGGAAGAAGATCGAGTAAACCATTTAGGGAAAATCAATCTCAGTAGACCAGACCGGGATTTGAACCTCAACCTCCTCTTCATCAGCAGGAAAGTCTAACACGAGAGTGACGCCTTGGACCGTTCGGCCACTGACACAGGCTGTAATCGCTTGTATTTCAGAGAGAAAATGAATACATCTTAGACACCATCGGTAGCTTAAGTGTGGGTTCGAACCCAGCCGAAGACGACGGATTTTTCTTGAGTGATATATATATACGTAGCATAACTTCCTTCGGAGGGGAAGTGAAGCAATTATTGGTCCCATGACGATCGTGGCGTGTAAAATAACCATGGAAGGAATGTGAAAATACCTTTCCCGGAAAAAAATTGTAGGTCTTTTCACGCTCGCTCATAGAAATTCAGTGTGGAGGGCGATAGGGAACCACCACACTTCATTAACTCAACCAGTACATGGAATGTCTACCAGATGGTACGGGCAGCACTAACCAGTCGAAGGTCGGCGTGGATGAATAGTAATCACATTTAACCAACCTTCGAGTTTTTGACTTAAGAAGAAGAAGAAGGAGGTAATAATAGCCAAGCCACTTAAGTCACTTCATCTCCCAAAAATAGCTGTGCCGAGTGTCTTAAGTGAGGCACGCAATTTTACCTTCCACCACCAGTATGAATACCACTCTGCGGGTTTAAAAGCGAGAGAAGTAACTTACAAAGGTGCGCGCGCTTTGATAACAAGCAGGCATGTGTTATCTCTCGCGAGGTGTACGAGTGTGTGTGTGTGCAGGTAGCAGAGACAGCCGCTGTCACATACAACTGGTGAGTGTCACAGTAACAACAGTCTTTATCTCCATCCGGCCGCCTTTTGCTTCCACCGCTAACACGTTTCGTTTCTGTCTTCGTCAGCAAACATGTGATAAAAGCCATAAAACTCGCGCGGCGCAACCTACAGTAGCCCCGTGGCTTCTTTGGTGTTGACTGACAGCTATACCTAAATTTTGACTGTCAGAAGTGACAACTACTAAACAAATGTTTTTTTGCAAATCATATTGTTTGGCGTAAGGATACATTATTTGGTCTGGTAACTTTTCAAAGCTTTTAGCTGTCAGTCAGCACCAAATAAGCCATGGGTCTACTGTAGAAACGCTTAACGAGGAGGCGGTACAAAGACGTGTCCGCCCAAAGAAAATTTAAAAATGCATTGAGTTTTTTTCTGTTTTTTTTTCTTTATTACGATCACGATAGGAAGAATCTTTTAGATACACAAACATGTAATTTTTCAAGTCAACATTTCAATATTTTACTTGTATTATTTTATAGAAATACGATGGTTGATTTTTAAATTCGGAGCGAAACTTGTAGCTTTCACAGAAAAGTCGAAACCGAAGTAAAAGATTTGTTCTTTGTCATATAACCTCACTTTTCAGTTTTTAAATTATCCATTCATCAAATGTAGCCATAGATAAAGCTTTGGAGAGACGGAAAGAAAACATTACATTATTCTATGCCGACTCAGAATTTGTCTTTGTTCACACCATAAAATAATGTAATAGCTAGTGTTTTATAGCACCCCGTCTTACTACCCGTTAGCGGCATACGTATTTCTACTAATTACGCTAGTGTGTTAAGGATTAGGAATGTTGAATTTAGAGAAAACGTGTCCGCATTTGAGTAAATAAAGAGTGGAAAATAATCAAGGAAAAATCACACTTGTTAAAATTACCCAATATAATTATTATTTTCGAATTACCTGAAGACACTGGACTAGTCGACCAGAAATTAATGAACGCCAGAAACCAAGTGGGTTTATAACGTTATTGGGCGGAGCTGTCCGGCAGTAGGAGAACAAACAGTATAGTAGGAAAATACAAATGATAATGTATTTTGTGTTATGAATTACTATTAAATTACATCAATTGATTCACAAAGATCCATTATACTCTCCTATACCAGTTACTTTTGTTTCCCGAGCGTATTTAGGCCTTTATGTTCAACCAAAATATGTGGATTTTTGGACTTTTCAGAGTGGAAAATGTCAACTTTTAAACTATGTTAGCAAATCTATGTATGTACAGGTTCATAGAAAATAGTTTTTTTCTTGGTGCAGTCAAGACCAAACCCGTATAGTGTTGCTGACTTGCTATTATATGTTTAATAAATGTTTAACCTAAGAGCAGGTAATCAGGTAATCTCTCACCTAGTTAGGAAACCCCGATATATCCCCGCCAACGGAAAGCTTTATTAGACGATACCGATGCGTTTATCCACGTGTCCAACGCTCTAGATTGGTTATTTTAAAGTATATTTGGTCACTTCATGAACCGCTAGTTTTAGGCTATGTATATAAATGTCAGACTATAACATTTTATCAGCAATAAGGTTGAAACTTAGTACCTACAATGAGACTGTTAATAAATCAAATTACCTGATTCCGTGGCTACTCTCGTGGCTACTCTACGCGCTACTCTCGTGTTAGTCTAGATTGCCAAATACGGGTATAACTAAGCTCGATCCCAGTCGGGTGCATTAAGGGTGGTTTCTTTCTAGATGATTTTCCACTCTCCTTACAAGCTAATTAGGATGCAGTTTATATAAACTAAACCTTTCCAATCCCTAACACATTAGTTTAATTAGTATATAGGCGTATAAACCGAAAGGGTAGTAAGACGCTGTGCTAAAACAAAAAGTTAAAGCTATAGCCAATAAAGCAAAGTCACTCATGGAACCGTTTCAAACCCCACCCCATTTTACCCTCCTTCAAGACAATGACTTAAGGAAACCCAAGAGTCTATAAAAGTACTAACCAGCTCTTTTAATGGGGACGGGGTAGGCGGTGTTGGCGGCGCGGGGGTACACTTTTAATGAAAGCTTCAAGTGCCCAGGACAAAACTCAAACACCCTTGACATAAACTTGTGCGGGGGAACTTTTTTGATGGTGTTAGCTCTAATTTCCATTCTAAATTAATTCTGGTTGTTAATTTGTTTCAAAAAGCAAATTTTAAACCACTTACTTTGTGGACGTGAGGAGCGCTTTTAAGGCCAAAATTGGAAAAGGTAATAAACGTTGATATCCATTACTTAGTATGGTTAATTGAGAATAGAAGATTTAGCATCTACATAGGAATGGGGTGACCTGGTGGTCTAGGGGTAAGGTGTCGGACTTTTGTGTTGGGGGTCTGGGGTTCAATCCTCGGTCCCGGCACAGATTTATCTGATTGCTAAACCCTTCCTTCATCTTCTGACAAGACGTGTATTAATCACAACTTGTGAATGTGGGGAATGCCAGGCCTCCACCGTGGTTCGGATTCAACGTTAAACTGTAGGACCTCCATTTAATTTCCCAATCACCCTACCATTACACATTTACTTAAATGCGTACCCACGGACGGTTAGTAAGACGCGGTGTTAATAATAATAATAATAATACACAGGAATTGTAAGATAAAATTGAAAATATATTTTTTTCTCAAGATATTATAATCCAAAATTAATATCTTTAAGATATTGATTAAATGTTTAATGTGGTATCTAACGTGTACTTTCTAAACATATAATAATAATATTTAGCACCGCGTCTTACTACCCGTTCGGGTTATACGCTTTAAGTACTAATTAATCTAATGGATTAGGAATTGGGAAGGTTGAATTAGAGGAAGTGAACCCGCATTTGCGTGGAGGGAGAGTGGAAAACCATTTAGGAAAAACCTACCCCAGTTCACCCGACCGAGATTCGAACCTCGATCTCCCCGTCCTCAGCAGTCGAGCTCAACACGACCAGCGCGTTAGCCAACTACGCCACCGAGGCGGGTCTAAAGATATAGAGTATATAAAATATTACTTGAAAATTGATAAATTAGAAAGCACACATAGATGGATAGTAAGGACACCTTCAGAAGGGGCTATTTGGCAGCGTTTCTGATTAGCGCTTCCGTTCGCAAATACCGGAGGTAAATAATTCATTGTGGGCTTCACAAGCAACCACGACCACAGAAAAGTGGCATTGCATCCGAACTGAGTAGTGCCGCTGGTGGCCCTGCATGTTGCCCCGTCTGAAGGTGTCAGATTCATCTAGTTTGGTTTGCCGGTGACGTGGAGATCAGGGTTCGAATACCACCCGTGTATGCTGAAGGTGGGTTGTTTTAAATGACTTCCCTCTTTACCTTTAAAGAAATGCTACAAAAAAAATTTCTAAAATGCCATATTCCACATTCCTACTTCATAAGTGTAATTAAATGAGGACAGTCCGGGCAGGTATGCCTTGATTCTATTACGAATGGTCATTTGGAGTAACTTTTAGAAAATGAAGAGTATATATGAAAAGGGGGAGGTAGAGGGGAAGTCACATTACACACATTTACCTTTTTCTCCAAGTCTAGTTTTTATTGAAATAAACATTTTTCAAGGTTTAAAAAAAATTACCGTACTAAAACAATTTTCGTATTTGTATAAGTCAAGTTATCTAATCTTAAGTTGTCAATTGTGATAGATATTAATTAACAATACCTATAAATAACACTAATATTGTAATAAAATACTAATGTTGGCAGCAAAAAAAGTTTTTATTTTCTCAAATGTTTTTCCATCAAAATTCTCGTGACAGTATACTAAATAACGTCAGTCTACAATCGTGCTAAGCCCACCGAGCGGCCTCCTTTTGTTGGCGAAGATTGTGTCAACTTTTATTTACAAATGGTGTTGACTACAACCGCCGTTAATCTTAGTTTTCTAGATCGTAGCCACCACTTTATTCAAGTAGCTCCCCATTTGTCCTCACGAGGCTGAGTTGACCCCGTTCAAGACCCACTGCTTCACAGAGAATCTGGAAGCGCCAGAGATCGAACCCGAGACCTCTAGATATGTGGCCAGGAGTATGTGACCACTAGACCACGTCCTTTAAATATGAATTCGATTATAATGATTGAGTATGGGGGAGTTTAGAATAAATTATCCATGTTGTGTAAGTGGGAGCGTGGTAAGCCACATAGAAAAAATCGTCCTCGATATATTCGACAGAGATTCGAGACACTCACTCGTCTCTTCATTACCATCAAACCAGACTGTATGATAATGACATTTATTCCGTGTGAGGGAGCATCCAAGTATTACGTAAGCAAAATTTTGCCATGTTTAACCCCTCCCCTCTCTTGTAAGCAAATGCTTTTTAATGATATGAAGGTGACCTGGTGGTCTAGGAGTAAGGTGTCGGACTTATGTGGTGGGGGGGTCCGGGGTTCAATCCTCGGTCCCGGCACATATTTATCTGATTACCAAACCCTCACTTCACCTTTGAAAATAAGTTTATTAATCACAACTTTTGAATGGGGGGAATGCCAGTCCTCCACCGTAGTTCGGATCACACGTTAGAGTGCAGGAACTCCATTTAATCTCGCAATCACTCTGCCGTTACACATTAGCGTAAGTGCTTACAATTCGAACGGGTAGTAAGACGCGGTGCTAATAATAATAATTATTATTATGTTTCTATTTGGGGGGCTAGGTCACTCAAGCTTTAACTTACTTCTATACGCCACTCAGCACGCAGCACCTTCATCGCTGCCTGAAAGTACCCCAAAGTCCAAACGGCTTGCAATGCGCCCTCCCTCAATTTTGCCCATCTTTCTCTGTCTTACGTAAGCATTGTTCTGACCCCTCTACCTCATTGTCAGCAAAAATAAGCAAAGTTCAAACCCCCTACCCTCCTAAAGTGCTTACGTAATACTTGAACGCCCCCTAACCAACGGCGCAGATGAGTCGAAAATAAAACGCCACACATCTACTGTTCTTTTGTTCCACCCAAAAATAACAAATTAATCTATAATAATAAAAGGAAGTGTTTGTCTGTGTGTTTGTTTTTGTGCGATGCCCAGCCAAATCTACGTTACGAAGAGATCTGAAATTTTTAACATAGGTGGACAGTAGGGGGTCCGAATGCATCTCAAAGCAAGATTTTTAAATTTTTAATTAGCCTTTTGAAAAGGCTATTTAAAAAAAATGGAAGAAAATGTTTTTAATCTGCTCTAGAATTGAGTTTCAGAGATACGGACACCATGGGGGGGGAGGTTTGAGGGGGGAAGCTTATATAATTCTTACACCACAGTGGGTCACGGGCAGCGCCTTGCGGGATTGCTAGTGTATGGTTTAAAAAAAATTAAAGAATTGAATTTTCAATTAGAGAGTTTTTTTCTCGTCTCAAGAGGGTTGGTCTGGTGTGTTTTATTTTATTTGCTGTACACTTTCTGAACCGACTGATTATATCAGCACACGAAAATTTCTATGAGCGAGCGCGAGAGGGCCTACCAATTTTTTTCGGAAAAGGCATTTTAACATACCTTCCAGGACTCTTTTACGTGCCACAATCATCATGGGACTGACACTAGCGGGTCTGACAGCTATATAATAAGACTTATAGGCCGGCACGAGGACTAAATGTGAGGCTAGTCTAGTCTTCCAGTGACAGGAGGTTGGGGCTCGGTCGGATGCAGTCAAAGCATTTTCTTCTAAAGGGTTTCTCCTCTACCTCCAAACAAATTCGGGCGTCCTTTAAATGTCCCTCTACAACACCTTACTACCTTTAAACACCCCC
>CABFVX010000152.1:134134-173003 GCA_902151425.1 Timema shepardi | reverse complement strand
CCCTAAGGGGGGGGGGGGGCTGATACGTACCCATAGCAACTTATATAAGCTAAAGAATAACATTTTCTAGCAGATCCCCCTTGAAAAATTAGCTTTCTCCACCCTTGGAATTTAGCAAACCGGTACTAAAGTGTACGTTTAAGGTGGAATGAAAACTATCCAAACTAAATTAAATGTTGCTTCAATAGATACAATTAGTTTATTTCCTAAATATAGTAACATAAAGAGCTATTTAAGGCCTATTTTCCATGGGCATTACGGAATTTGAACCTGCATTTTTCTCTTAATTTAAAAACGTATGTTGTTCAAATACTTCAATTTAAATGAAAATTAATTGATACTTGAATGTATCTATAGAAGCAATATTTTATTTATATTGCCAGAAGTGTGTTTTGTTATAGAAAAAAACGGTAAAAATACGACCCTTATCTCACGTCTCTTTCCATCTTATCTCAACACCAATTTTATTAATGTAGTAATTTAAAGTATGGAGGGAAATATTTGATAGTACCGTGGAAAGGGGATGGGAAAACTAAAATGATAAATCTCATGCATGAAATTTCACACAGAGTTACTTTACAGAGGCCCAAACCTCAACCTCTTAATTACATTTATATGCCAGAAAGTCTTTAGATTATATAATAAAACATGTTTAATTAATGCCCATGATTGTTAGTATTATCATACCCTACTAAGAGCCAGTTTCATAATCAGACTACCTCGTGGTGTAGTGGTCGGTGCACTTGGCTACGAACCTAGAGGCCCCAGGTTAGATTCTCGGCTGGTAAATTCTGTATTTTTACCGCTAGGGGAATGATCCCAAACGTAACCCGGGTTTGGTTAGTTAGGCTCACTACGGCTCTTCAACTACATAATCACTATCATTACATTTTTCATTGAAAGTACGACGTGTAGACAACCTCCAAGGTGTACCCTGGGAAACGTTCTGTGTCACCAGAGTGGCTAATAGTCAACATGCTTGGTCACTAAATGGCGGACCACGGTCCGCATCCGGACCGCCAATACATGTTTAAGAACCTTACCAAGATAGCGATAAACAGAAGAAATTATGCTATTTCGGTGGTGGGCGAGCATTAGACATGGAAGGCCAGTAATAATAAATAAATAAAATAGCTAAAAGGAATAAAAATTAAGTTTTTGAATTAGTAGTCTCTTATAGGGCTTGAACTTGAGTCACTGTTAAAGTTTTGCCTGACCGCAGAAGTACGTCGAGTTTTTAAAACGAACCACCATAAAAAAAATCGGGGAACCCTGGTCTACATATTAGGCGACCAAACTGTATGTCATATCCCTTTCTGACACATATACCATACAATAAAAAATATTTAAAAAAACGTGCCTCAATATTAATTACAAATCCATTCAAGGCGTGAAGTCGAACTACACAACTGGCCCAAATGTTTCTCTGGAGGTCACCATATTGATCCTTTTCCTCCTTCTCATAGGTAAACTTAAGGAAGCGTTTCCAAAATGGGGTTCCGTGAGGTAATTTTAAAGGATCAACGATAACAATTTTAAAAAAATTACACATTAAAAGTTAAAAATACTTTAGATGCAATCATATCAGGCTGACAAGACAATATTTGCGTCAGGTCGCTTTTACTGCAATCTAGATTCTCGATATTCTCTGGGACCAAATAGAAGTTTCGGAACGGATTTGATGCAGCTCCAGGTATTCCAGTAAAATAATCATCAACAATTAAACCGGATAATAAAAGAATTTGCCATAAAAACAAAATATTAGACCATGCTTTGTTGGCATTTATTGTATTTAAGAAAAAATATTCAAAGAATCTGATAGCACAAATAATATAATTAAGAGTAAAACCTTATCGCTTTATTCCCCTGACAGGTACGTACACAGGTTGGCAGCATTTATTTATGGGACATGAAAGAGGACAAAACGTGTAGTTGCTTTCTACCTGTAAAAATGTAGCTTTCAATTTAAAGATATTTGACCTTGAGCCAAGTGAAAATATTCTCTCGCAGAAACTTTTTTTGTGTGTTAATATCAGAATATTTAAATGGTTCTGCTATTTTATACTAAATATAAAAGGGTCCTGTGACTAAATTTAATTGCGAAACGTTGACTTAAAAGGAAAAGGACGAATAAAAATTATTGTGACCTTCTTCCTCCTTCAGATCTCGGTGAGATATGTAACTAATTTTTAAATTTTAATCCATAATATAAAGCTTTGTTTATTTATTCTCTAACATGTTATTTGAATATAAATTCAACGATATGGCATTTAAAATGTTGTGATAATTTGGCATGGATTTTTTTTAAAGACACTAAAACCTTTTCATTAANTTTTTTTTTTTTTTTTGCTAAGGACGAATGAGAAGGCTGTTGAGAAAACTTAAAAGTTAACATGTTCCATGGAGTTCATGAAAAGCCAGACTGACAACCTCTTTGGAAAGAGGAGTAGAAGAGGATGATTAACGAAATGAAGACGATACTTTGGTTCTTTCATTTGCATCTTTCACGGGATTGGATCTTCTTTGAAAGCCATGCCATTTCATGAGTTCTTCTTCTGTGAATTAAGCTGAATGCATTTATAAAGGACTGCCGAAATAATTACAATATAATCTGACGCGTCTGTGTTCATCTAAAGGATATATTTTAAGATGGAAACGAAATAGGGAAAACAAGAAAATGATATAGTTAATATTCACTTTATATCAGTTCATTAGGATTTTAACGAATACGTCTTTAATTATAGGTATTAGTAACAGAGTGAATAATTTTAAATGTGACTTTAAAAACAATTATCTATTATAGAATGTTCATATATTTCTCTAAGTTCTAAGTTAATTATTTAAAATTACAGTGAGACAGTTTCCTATAAATAATTAGATATAGGATTGATTAAAATGGAAGAGTATGAGTAATTTTAAAGCAAGAGGCTAAAGATCGTATCCAAACATCCTAAATGTGTGTGTACTTGAGAACTAGTATTTAGAAATATTGTAATGAAAACGAAAGGCAGTGTTTGTTCTTCTTCAGAATAATCTCTACAGCAACTTGTTCTAAGCATACGACACAGGACGCAATCTAAGATCAACGCCAAACGTTAATACTTGTATTTATCTAGAAGAGAAAGTTATAAGGGGTCAACCTCGGCAGAATCACCGGGTAGCTTTAGTTTATTAAATTTAACTGTATCCGGGTAGCTTAGTTTATTAAATTTAACTGTATCCGGGTAACTTAGTTTATTACATTTAACTGTATCCGGGTAGCTTAGTTTATTAAATTTAACTGTATCCGGGTAGCTTAGTTTATTAAATTTAATTGTATCACCACGTCTTACTACCTACTCAGCTTGTAGGCCTACTCATATATGATGGGTTAGGGATGAAGAAGGAAGCACTTAGAGCCAGTCTAACACGAGGATGGCACCTTAAAACAAGGATTTCCAACTGGCGGCCCACGTGGCCTACAATGCCCTTTTTTCCCCGGCACATGAAATTTCTTGGAAAAATAATCTATTGTAGTAAAATTGATATTTTTTTTAGCCGGGAAAAGGAAAGTTTTGATTGGCATCATAAAAAAAAATCCATGAAATCCCAAAATGATGTTCATTCAATAATAAACATAATCACGCTCTATTTTAATAATTCGTCTAGGGGTAAGGTGTCAGACTTCTATGCTGGCGTCCAGGGTTCAATCCTCGGTCCCGGAAAAGATTTATCTGATTACCAAACCCTTCCTTCACCTCTGTGAATGTGAGGAATGCCAGGTCTTTACCATGGTTCGGATTCCACGTTAAACTGTAGGTCCTTCATTTCATCTCATCTCACAATCACCCTATCCATTGCACATTAGCGTAAGTGCGTATAACCCGAACGGGTAGTAAGACGCGGTGCTAATAATAATAATAATAATAATAATAATAAAATTTTAATAATAATTTGTGTATCCACGTGAGTCATATTTACTTCCTACACCCCTCAGCCGATTATGATGCGGCCCGCAACTAAATTCGTGGATTAAGTTAGGACCCCCCGAACGCTTTTAAGTTGGAAACCCCTGCCTTAGACTATTAGGTCATTGAAACGAGTGGTAGCCTAGTTGGTAGAGCAGCTGCGAACTAAGACAAAGGCTGAGGATTTAAAAACACTTTCCGGAAATATTTACATATATTCCTGCATTGTCTTTAATTGTCTTCACTTAATACCGTAAAGGTCGTAAGAAAAAACTACGGAATGAAAGAGATTTGTGGAGAATAGTAGTCAAATGTTTTGTTCCAAATTAGTATACATTTTGAATAAAATTAGTATGTAGTAGTTTTAACTGTCAAACACTTTTTATTACTATATTTTATTACTATATCAATATAATTTTCGACGCATAAAATTATTTCATTCTCGTTATCATACGAAATGTACAACTTTTTCAACTGACGCGAAGAGCTCTCTAGTTACCCTTACCGTGAGGGTGAAAAACATCATTCTCGTACAACCCCTACTCCCCTAGAGCTAAATACTTCCAGGCACTTTTCACTGAACAACATTAAATTTAACAACATCGTTGAGATAAACAAGTTTCACTCAAAACAAAAAAGTATCATGCATAATTTATTTTTCTTGCAGTAATTAGTAGGGTGTTATATATGCATTCTTAACATAATAAATAAAGTCCATTTTGTATCGGAATAGCTATTTTAATACCTGGACAGGCTATTCAAGGAAAACATTATCTTAATTCACCCAACCGGGCTTTAAACCCCGACCTTTCCATCACAAGCAAATCAGACCAGATAGGCTTGATACTCTAGCCATGGTGATAATCGATTCCAATTTTAATCAATGTTCTTAAGGCGATTGGCCATTTTCGTTTGGAGTGGAAATGCAGAGCCATAGGAAAAAAACTGTTATCTTTAATAATGTTTATTGTTTTGCAATGTTATTTTCGGAAACGGTTTGTTCATGAAAATAACTATGTTGATTAAGCTATACTTTTTATATACACGCCTATTCTATATTCAATAATTTTAACAGTGATCAATTATCAATAAAATCGACATTTTTCAATAGAAAACTGAAGGCTTCATAACAAAAAATAAGAAAATGTAACAATTAATAAACATTTATATATTATCTTAGAAGGTTTGTTGAAATTATTAACATACAAATTCCATTCGTTCTCGAGAAAACTGATATTTCCAACCGTATCATTTTTCCTCAAGACCTGTCTGGTAGCTACCACCATCTATGCGTTCCGTGATCCATCTGTTCTTGTTGGTGTGGAAGGATACTTTGGTCGGTTGTGAACCCACTCCACGCCTTTCACCCTCCCACCCACCATCCCACAAAATATGCTTTAGACTTGCACTCTACAGGACCAATGGCCTTATGAAAACTAAGAGATCGAAGAATATGTTTTTTTCTGTATGTAGAAGCGGAAGAGGGGACGGTACTGAAACATTAATGGATGTTCAGCTGCTTCAAGAAGTGAAGCAGGAAAACAATTTAAATCGTGTACCGACATGGCAGGTTTCACCATTATTTTAACCGCACCTTAAGTTGGGAGTGTTTTTAAAGCAAATAGTTTTTGAGGTATAAAAAAATTCCATTTTGCTCCAGTAGATATATAGGGTTTAATTTTCTTCGCCTGGTGATAACAATATTCTTGAATATCTATTAAGAGCACTGCAGTCTTAGATTAGAAACTTTTTTAAATGAAGAGGAAAAGTTGTTATTAAATTCCAAAACACTCTTGACAGATATTAAAGAACTGTATATGTGAAGAAAGCTAATCTAGTTTCTACTGGAAAAATTTGTTGTTTTTTTTGTAGAAAAAAAGTTGTTATATAAAAAATATCAAAACACTTACACTTCCTCACGTTCCCGAGACTTCCTCCTTAAAGCGACTCCGAATCAGATCCAATATAAATACTGTGCATTAGCAGGATTAAATGACGTACACACAGGCTAGCCGCCGTATTAGCGACGGAAGTGAGCGCTTATGTCCCAAGAGTTGGAGCTAGGAAAGTTCAAAGCTAGGTCACTTAAGAGATGCATCCCGTAAAGTAGGGTCACTCTAAAGGGACGTACATATATTATTCTTATTACTATTAATATTAGCACCAGGTCTTAGTACCCGTTTGAGCTATACGCACTTACGATAATGTGTTATGGTAGGGTGATTATGAAATGAAATGGAGGACCTACAGTTTAACGTGGAATCCGAACCACGGTGGGAGGCCTGGCATTCCACACATTCACAAGTTATGATTAATACACGTCTTGTCAGAGGTGAAGGAACGGTGCCGGGACCGAGGATTGAACCTCGGACCCCCAGCACAGAAGTCCGAAACCTTACTCTTAGACCGACAGGTCACCCGACTTACATATAATCTATATTCAGGATAAAACCCCTCTACCATCCAACCTAAACAATATATGGTTAGCTCTAGTGGGAAAGTTTTTACCCATGAGACTGGACCATAACTGCAATATACTAAAACCATTAGTTAGACTTTATATATAAATGCCAACGTTAGAGTTTAACGCTCACTGTTTATACTTGTTTTAAAACTATAAAAAAAATTCAATGCCAATCAGGATTTTTTTATGCATGTCTAGTGTAGTAAAATAATTTCTCGTGCTTATATTTACATTTTCATGTTAACTTCCGATATAGTATTGAAATGCCCTATTTTTACTAAAGGTATTTCTTGATTAGCTTTATACATCATTCACATAATTATAAAGCTCAAAAAAAAACTGCACTAATCGATACCCATTTTCTAATAAGAAATAATATAAGGTGCATTAATGTAGTACCCAGGCCCATTAAAGTGACAAAACCACCCGTTATCAAGTTTATTATAAAATGAGATAATTATCCCAATAAGTGAGCAGATAAAATAAAACCTAGTGGCATAATAAATGTCAATGTTCATTAATATTAATCTGCTGTGACGATGCGCAATGGTGAATGCAGGGTACGGTTATACCATCGTACTACTGATAATAACCTTAGGTACAGGAACAGGGAGGCACAGGGTGCTGTATTGTAAATAGGGTTTGAGAAGAGAAAGTAGGTATTTGTTCATTTTTTTATGATGTGTGCTTCACTCTATGATTTTTTATCACCACGTTCTACTCACCGTTAGGGTTGTACGTGTATGTTATTTTTACACTAATAGTTTTAGTAGGGATTAAGGAGGTTTTATTTATAAGAAATGTACCCGAATTTGCGTGGAGGTTGAGTGGAAAATCATTTTGGATAAACCCCCCCTCAGTACATCCGACCAAGATTCTATCCTCGATCTCACCGTCATCGGCAGTCTAGTCTACTACGGGAGTGACACATTAGATCACGCGGCCAAGAAAGCGTGTGAAGCAATATGGGGAAAGACAAAGGAGGATAGAATTAGAAATGACAATACGAGTCAGAAACTAAATCAAAAGAGTATTAGGAGAAATTATGAAAAATCGAGATAGTGACGTCATGAGTATATGAAGAGAATGGATGATAGTAGATCAGCTGATAAGGTGGAGATAGTGTAGGAAAAGTAGAGAAGAGACCAAGGGGAAGACCACGAATGAGATGGATTGACTACAAAAAGAGGGTGCATTACAAGAAGAAGAACAGAATGACATGCAGTGGAAGAAGAGAAATAGGGGCAGGACAGAGGACCGTGGAGGGAGATTTTCAACACTCAGACCCGGTAGAATTCCGAAAGCGGGAAATGATTAGGATGATGATGATGATTATGATTATGATAGAATTCACTGCTGCCGTATAGATAAAATATCTACTCATACTACACATCCTTTCATGCTGTCACAATTAGAAACAAGCTAAATTTCAAGGAAATGTTTTGTTTTTTACCTTTCCATTGCACTGCCTTGTGTGCTTTATGTGTAAAATAAAATGTACCAGTAAGAAACCATTTAGGAAAAAAGCCATCACGGAAAATGTTACTGGGATTGGAACCTCAACATCCTCTTAAAAGTTAAACATGAAGTTGATAATTAGTTTGTGTGCCAATCAGTGTGGATCTCGATTAATGTAGCATGAATACAAGTTTTAATAGAGTTATAGTTGGATCAACGTATACGGAAGCTAAGATACTTATTTTTAAAGTTTTTTTTAACAAATAACATTTTTCGCCCAAAATAACTAAAATATTGATTTAGTAGATACGTTTAGTTTAGTTTAGTTTAGTTTAGTTTCAAACAAATATTTATCTCAACAGTTCTTTAAAATTTGTCATAATCATCGTAGCATTTGACCAAAAACCATTTAAATGAAGAAAAATTTCCAAGCAAGATTACAGAATTCCCATAGCAAATATTCAATAAACTATTGAGATTATCTTGTGTAAAAAGTTTAACTAAATGTATAGCCGGAAGCAATGGTTTATTAATTTTATCTAAAAACTTTTTTAATGATTTTGTCATAAAAACTGAAAGAATACGGACATAATTTCACAATTCCTGTAATCCCACCCTAAGTTAGGCCAGTACGGGATGTTCTAAAAAATAATAATCGTCACAACCCACTTCGGTGGTCGCATGGTCTAACCCGCTACTCTCGTGTTGGACTAGATTGCCGATGATGGGTAGATCGAGGTTTGAATCTCGGTCGGGTGTACTGAGGGTGGTTTTCCCAAAATGGTTTTCCAATCTCCCTCCCCGCAAATGCGGATACACTTCAGATAAATATATCCTCCCTAATCCCTAAAACTACTAGCGTAGTTAATACATAAGTGTATACCCGAATGGGTAGTAAGACGCGGCGCATAAAACAAATCGCAGTAGCTCGCCTAAATTATTATTTTATTTTTTTACATAAAATATACATGGCCTATATATATATGATAATTACACTAATGGGGTAGGGATAAGGAATGAACCATTTTAGAGGTAATCTATCCGCATTTTGTGTGGAAGGAAAGTGGAAACCATTTAGGAAAAATTACCCTTAGTAAACCCGACCGGGATTCCAACCCAGATATACCCGCATTCAACAGAACCAGTTTAACACGAGAGTAACGCCTTAAACTATTAGGTAATCGAAGCGTGTTTTATTTTGGTTCCTAGTTTAAAACTCGCGCATGCGCAGAGAGGGATTCGACAAAAGCTCATCATTGGTTGCTCATCCTAAGGCGGAAGGAGAAACAGCGGGAAAAGGGAAGTGCCAGTACTAAAATTCGGTTGGAAGCTTTCAACAACTTTTTATCATTCAATTCACATGGCTTCTAAAATAAAAAAAATAAAATTACCATAGCGTACACCCAAAGCTAGTACCAACGCCTTCTAACAGTGACAACACCTAAACTTTTAGTAAAAGAAACTCTATCCCAATTTCCATTCTTATCACTATGACTCTTTCGTTTCCCCTTCGAGTCCACCTACCCCTAACAAAAAGAAGAATGAAAAAACACGAAAAAGTAACAAGCAAAACTAAAAAAAAACTTATTTTCAAACAAACTTCTGAATTTTTTTAGGTTTTTTTTTTGCTAACAAAAAGGAAAAGAAAGAGGTAATCCTATAAACGCATACAAATGTCTTACTTCTGTATATTCATATGCTACAACTTTGAATACATAGTTAACTTATCATGATTCCTTCCCTGTGTTTGGATGTAAATGGGTGGAAATTAGGATTTTAAGGTAACATTTTTTGTTAAAATCCTGGTGATAGAGATATAAACTTCTCGGTTATTTGGTTTATTCGATCATGGATTTAACGGTAATATTATTGAGCTGCTTCAGCGTTTTTTTAGCAGTCTTACTACCTGTTCAGGTAATACGCATATGTACTAGTTACGCTAATGGGTTAAGAACAAATAAGGTTCGATAAAGATTAAATGTACCTCCATTTGCGTGAAGGAAGATTGGATTTTATTTTTTATAAAATCAACATCAGTACACCCGACCGGGATTCGAACCCCACCCTCTCTGTCATCGGCAGTCACGTCCAGCTTGAGAGTAACGCCTTTGACCATGCGGTCACTGAAGAAGGTTGTTTAGAGAGTCAGATCAGACATACATGCATACGTACAAACATACATACATACACACACATACAAACATGCATACATACATACATATATACATACACACACATACAAACATGCATACATACATATACACATACACACACATACAAACATACATACATATATACATACCTATACATACATACATACATACTCAAGATATGTGTTTTGTTTTAAGTATTTCATAGGTATAATAGGATTTTATTAGGATGAAGACTCGCCTCGGTGAAGTAGTTGGCTAACGCGCTAGTTTCATGTTGAGCTATACCACCGAGGACGGGGAGATCAAGGTTCGAATCACACTCCTGTAAACTGGGGTGGCTTTCCCTAAATGATAATTATTCAAGAAACGCCCAATAAACAATAACAAAAGGATCTAATTAAAAATTAAAATATAATAAGAGATATGAAATATAAGGAAAAAGTTAAAGACAACAAAAATTTAATTAGCAAAAAAATATTGAGTTTATAAGAAATTGAGTAAATTATAGATAATAACAATTCTGAATATAATACATATTACATTATATTGGGCGTTCCTTGAATAATTATTATTATAATTCTCCTTACTAAATCACTATGAATATAACTAATATTTCCCTAAATGGTTTTCCACAATCCCTCCACGAAAATTCGGGTTCACTTCCTCTATATTCAACCTTCCCTATTCCTAACTCAAGAGCGTAATTAGTACTTAAAGCGTATAACCCGAACGGGTAGTAAGACGTGGTGCTAAGTATTATTTTTATTATTAGGATGAAACTTAGGAGAAAATACAAACTTTTTTTTTGCTGCGAAAATTGATAACATTTTACTATTTTTTGTATCTTTTTATTATAGGTATTGATAATATATATCAAGAGAGACAGCTGCAGATCACATGACTTGACATCTGAATACGTGAAAGTACTTTTAGTAACTTTTCTAGCCGTCAGATAAGTTTATTCCCATGAAAGTTGTACTGTATACACAAGAAGGTAAGGGAATAAGTAAGATGTTCCTGGAGACAAAATGGACAGTTTTTCGCTCTCTTTGGGGAAGAAAAGAATAGAAACAACGAGGCGAAAGTGGCCGTTAAGCACATATAAATATACAGTTCGAGGTATAATAGTTTCTAGTAAAGAGAGGTCGCTGAAACATGTAAGCTACCCATGAAAAGTAGAGGAATAAAATACGAAAAATCGATTGACTTTTAGGGAATAAAGGCGTTTTACGACCTGTAATGACGAGTACCAGCATAGTATAAGCCAGTGGTGTTCAACCCTTCTTTTATTTTCGGTTTTGTACCTCCTCCTTCGTAAACACTTAAATCTAACACACAGAAAAAAGTTTAACATTTTTCAAAATAAAAAAAGATAAAAACCTTCTTCCAAGACGTAGTAGAGTTTTATTTATTAACTTAGGAGCATAAGTACCCGGTAGAGCCACTAATAACCATGGTCTTAAACGTAATATACTCACTTACAATTTAATTAAGTTTAGAACATAAAAACAAATCGATTGCTCGGCCAGCAATTAGTCGCTTAGAAAACGGAAGAGCCCATTACTCCAATGATAAATATTTTGTTCGAACTTTGGAAACTTACTCAAGAGGTTTAATGTACTAATAAGTGTATTATTTTTAGTAGAAGCCGTAGTAGTAATAATAGTAGTAGGATAAAACAGATTGAGTGGATATCAAAAATAGTCTACAAAGATGAAGATAAATTTGATTGCGGAGACAGCCGTCAATGAATACATTTATAAATAATTTTTTTTAGCACCATGTCTTATCACCCGTTCGAGTCATACTCTTAGGCACTAATTGCAATAGTGGTTTTAGGGGTGAGGAAAGTTACATTTATAGGAAATATCCTCGCATTTGCGCGTAGGGATGGTGAAAAACCCTTTTGAAAAAAAAATTAGTAGACAAAAGAAAAAAGAGCCGAATCTCAATCTCTCCGTCGTCGGCAGTAAAGTCTACTGAAAGAGTAGCGCCTTAGACCATGCGGCCACCGAAGCGGGTTTCAATTAAATTAAATGTAGTTGAACAATGACACCTGGACACAGGAATCGAGTCCTGTATTTTATTTTTGAGTTTCAGTGTCTAGTCCAGGAGTAATTTTCTAACAATTTTTAATTTAATAATGAAAAAAATACTAACTCTATTTAAAGAGTTGATCTAAATGTGTATCCCCAAGGACCAGCTATAGTCTAAACTATTAGAGCTGATAGGCATGTATTATAATTACGCTAATATGAAAAGTATAAATAAGGTTTAATTTAGAATAAGTGTATATGCATTTTCATGGTAGGAGAGTGAAAATACATTTTGGAAAAAAACACCCTCAATACACCTGAACAGTATTCAAACCCCAATATTCCCGTTATTGGTAGTTTAGTCTATTGGGAGAGTTACACCTTAGACAATGCGGCTACCAAATCAGATGTATGTTGACTTTTCGAAAATTCAAATTTAATTATTTTTTCTAGCTTGTGAAAAATATTCACAAAAGCAGCCTTCCAAATTAAATGTTTGGTCTAAAGTTCCGAGATGACTCTTGAAATTACAATGTATACAGTGAACCCGAACCTATTTATAACTGTATATAAAAAATCTGTACAAAAATGTAATCAAGAAAACAGTTATTTCTAGAAAGCCCCAGAACTTAGATTGCTTCTTTTTGCTTCGCCCAAATCACATTTTACATAAAAAAAAGTCAACGCTGATAAGAGCTACTAGACAATATTAACTATTTTACTTCCTTTACTTAATGAATGGCCTCAGAATAGGGGTCTTCAATCCGCCCACCCTCAGCCCACTGGTTCATAAAAAATGAAAAATATTTCAAGAGAAAAAATTACAAATACAGATAGATATAATATTTTACCTAATAAACTAATAAAATAAATACTTATTTTATAATCGTATTTTACGTTATTTTATAAAGGATTTATCTTTCCTTTTGAACGAAGAAAAGTATTTAGTTGCGTTTTTATACAAATATACCTTGAACCGATAAATGACAACTCTTAGTAGACAAGATGAATCGCGCTACCTTATGTTATGAGAAATCTCAAAATAGGAAACACAAGAGAACTTACTTCACTATAAACCCTAACCCCTAGTGTGAGTATGAGTGTGTAATAATAATAAGTTAGTACGAATATTAAAATACTTATTCAATCTTAATATTATCGATACAATATTATGGCCCGCGAGTCAACACGAGAAAGAAACCTTGGGCCCTAGGTTGAAGACCCCTGCCTTAGAAAATTAATAAATGTTTTACTGCCCATATTTGTGGCTTTCAGTTCCTACTTCTAACCAAGGGGTCAAACCCGGCGACAACGTACCATGTTCTGCAACATGTTACGGTGACATTCCCAACCCCCCCCCCCACCCCTCTTTCCAACCCAAACATGTGATGCCGGCTGCCATCACCCCCTCTCCCCACGGCGATATCGACCTATAGAGAGACCCAGGCTCCGTCTGGCTAGAGCTGCGTATACTCCGACCACCACTCGGCAAGCCTTTCACTAATCCAACAAAAAAGACAGAAAACTAACAGTTAATAACAATAAAAACAACTCAAGTGGCCGAACACACTAAGGCGTCACTCCCGTGTTAGACCGTCCAACTGATGACAGGGAGATCGGGGTTCGAAAACCGGTGGGGTCAACTGAGAATATTTTTTTTTAATAAATGGTTTCCCACTTTCCTTATTCGCAAATGTGGGTAAATTACTCCCAATTATGATTTTTTCCCCATCCTTATCAAAAGAGATTAATTATCATTTATGTGTATAACCTTAACAGGTGTAAGACGAATGATAAAAAAAACTTAAAAATTCCATGCTTAATTTCAATCCTACGTATTACTCACATTAAATAATAGCCCCTGCAGTTTTTTTAATCCAACCAATATATATATATATATATATATCGAACGTATCCAACCACTAATTAATGATGAAAATAATAAATCACCTCATTTCATTTCATCCCGCAAAGATCACAACTAACACGAGGAAAATCGACATTTTCTCTACTTAATTTCCCGGCCTAGTGCTGGTAGCTACAAATAAGAGAGAAGATTTAAAAACAACACTATAAACACATCAAAGAAAAAGGTAACACAAAGATTAATAAGGATATATACCTGGTTATTAAGCTTTAATACCTATATATATAGCAAGAGAGAGAGAGGTACTGGAGCTCATTAATAAAGGAAGTATACATATAAGCTCTTATATAGGTATCGAAGCTCAATGATGAAGAAATTCATTCTCAAATTGAGATAATTATTAAGAAAGATTATCGCCATAAAATAAATTGAACACATATTCGGGTGGACTTTTTAGAACAACAATTTTTAAAGAAAATTTGCACACTCTATTTGATTTTTTGTTGTTGTCTTGAACTCATTTTTCAAACAAAAATCCTACTTAGGGTAATCCAATTGGAGTGAATTTCAGTGGGATTCTATTCTAAAAAAAAAAATTAGATGTGAATAACAATAAATATTGCATGTTCTCGATTTATTGAAATTTGTGATTTGTAAAGTGTGTTCATAAATACACACAGCGCACAAAACAGACAAAGGAAAACTCTAAAATTCTTTAACTTTTTTTAAAAATTTAAAATAAAATGCAATCGATAGCAAATATTTTTAGATCTCGTTATTCTCATTTATAAAATATGAACTTTTATGAGAGTTGCAACAGCAATGACCGCAGTTAAACTCATTTTATTGATGCATATGAGCTAAGCTAAGAAAACCTGAAATACTTTATAGTGGCCTTTACAGCTCTTATAAATACATGGCCTAAGGCGTCAGTCTCGCCACAGAGTGATGAGAGGAGGTCAAGGTTTGAACCTCAGCCGTGTGCACTACGGTGATTTTCTACCTGTCATCTAGTTTTCTCATCTTCTCTACTTGCTATTGTTAGTACACTTGCTTTAAGCAATCCTCCTCATCCTTATGCCTTATATAATTGTTGTAATGATCTGCTACCTAAAACCACCCAACAATATCTATAAATTAACATTTCTGAGGTAGGTATGAAGGAAGGAATGATTTTGAGATCTACGTGAAGAGAGGATAATAAAATCATTTAGGAAAAAGAACTCTTTTTATATTTGGCTGGTATTCGAGTCTCTAGCTCTCTGTCACAGGAAAACCAGATAAGAGGAAACGTAACGCCATTGAATTAAGGTGGGAGTGAAGGGGGAAAAACGAAAAAAGTAAAGTATTTTTCCAGTTTTTTTATAGCAAAACATTTTTTTGCCCTAAGTAAATCAAATATGTCTCCAGGAGAAACAGATAGTTTTATTTTATTCACATGGTGAAATCAATATTTGTTGAATATCTGTCAAGGGTGTCCTGGAATTTAATGACAACTTTTTCTTTTCAGTTAAAAAGTTTATCATAGAATGCTGCTCTGCTTATGACAGATATTCAAAAACTGTTGATATCACCATTTGTAGAAAATTAAACTTAATGTTTATACAAGAGAATTGTTTTATTTACTTTGGCCAAAACTATCAAGATACTGATATTTTATGGCGTCCCATACATTTACACCTTAAAGCGCCGTAATGGTCGATCATAAATCCATAAACGCCAGAAACCAAGTGGGCTTATAACGTTACAGGGTGGAGCTGTCCGAAAATAGAATAAACAAGAAAGGAGAAAATTAAAAATGACCAAAGTGTGTTGTAGCCAATTTAGTTACTTCACTCGATTCAAAATGATCCACTATTCCATGTCCCTTTACCAGTTACATTCAATTTACTGGGCATTATGGTCTTAGTGATCAACCAAAATATGTAGATTATTTTAGTTCTCTTTTCAAAGTGGAGAATTTCAACTTTTAAATGTTTGCAAATCAATGAATGTATACGATCATAGAACATGTGTCGTTTTGATTCCAATAAACACAATATTTAACTTGAGCATAACATTTAATGGGCATCATTTAAGCTACTTAGACAGCCACCCATAGTTGAAAAAACCCACTAAATCTCCCCATTCAGAAAAGTAAAAAAATCCACATACTTTGGTTGGGCACTAAAAACTAAGTGTCCAGGAAAAGAAATGTACCTGGTATAGGAGTGTGGAGCGAATCTCTGTGAATCGAATGATATAAGGCGGTCGCACTACAAATTGTATTGTCACATGTATTTTCCTCCACACCTGTTTGTTCTCCTACCACCGGACAGCTCCATCCAGTGACATCATATGCCCACTTTGTTTCTGGTATTTAGGAATTTCATCTAGACTACTCTATCACCTTAATAAACTCGATGTGTTAAGCTTAGTAATTAATTTTTTTTCAAAGATACGTACAAGTCTTGGGTGGACTATATTCGTGCCCGCTAGGTGATCGTATGCACACACACACACACTATGGCCGAAGCACAGATTGTGTCCGACCGACGGTCAGGCTCCACTCCCTCCCAGATCGATGGAGATGCACCCCCTGAAGCGGAGCATATCCAAGTGATCAAGTGGCGACGTATGGGTGCTATGTTCCCACAATGGACGGACAGTACAGTAAGATTCAGATTGGAAGAAACTTCTTGCTCAAGCAGTTAGTTGGCAGTTAAGATTTTTCCTATAGTATTCTACTAGAGGAATATCACGTGACCCACTTCGGTGGTCACGTGGTCTAAGGCAATACTCTTGCAGTAGACTAGACTACTACTAGAGGAGATCAAGGTTCGAATCTCGGTCGGGTGTTCTGAGGGTGTTCTTTTTCCATAATGGTTTTCCACTCTCTCTTCCTCCACGCAAAATCGGATACACTTTATCTAAATATAGCCTTTCCAATACATAGATCCATTAGCATAGCTAGTAAATAAGTGTATAACCTGTAATGGTAGTAAATACGCGGCACTAGAAAAAAATATACAAGATACCTTAAGAAGGTTTTTTTTTTTGCTGCCAACATTAAACCAGACTACATTTCGTGATATACTTTATATCGTCATAAACTCACAATTCAAACCTTCAAGGAGTTTGGTTAGGGCTTCTGCAGGGAGTTCCATTTATTGCCAGCAGATGATAGGCCTGTCTCGTATTGGTCGGTGACACGCATCTTTAAACTGAGCGTGCCTGGAGTCAGTCTTTGTAGTTTATCGCGATATAAAGTTTGATAATCCTATTTCCGGCAAATGAAATTACTAGAAAATGGTCCGAACCTATATCGACACGCAATAACTCATTTTAAAGGTAAGGGTACCAGGATTTCATAATAAAAAAATGTATCTTTCAACGAAATCCCAATTTTCCTGCCGTAATTGCCGCTTTTATTCTGTGTGGGCAGTTGTCTGTAAAATCATTCTTTGTTTGAATGACTATGGAAACCCTGATTTGTATAAGATTTTATATGGGTGAAATTAAAATATGTTAATTTTAATTTAACTAAATCTACTGCTCTACCCCTACAAAACTGTTTATAAAGTTGAGATACAGTAGCCCCGTGGCTTCTTTGGTGCTGATTGACAGTTAACAGCTGACTTCTAACAGCTTCTAAACAGAGTTTTTTTTTAGATCATATGGTTTGTCGTAGGGAAACGTAATTTGGTCTGGTAACTTTTCAAAGTTGTCATAAAGTCACCTGTGAGCTGTCAGTCAACACCAAAGAAGTCATGGGGCTACTGTAGACATAGAGAGTTAGGAGAGGGGTAGTTTTAAATTCATCATATTGGTGTGAAGGGTCTTGCTTCAAATTAAAAACTGAAAGCTCAGGCCAACGGAAATGTGATAGCCTTTACAACTAAATCTAAACATTCAACTGAAGCCTTGTAATATATAGAGGTTTTCCCAATAAAATGTTTTGAATATATTTTAGTGCAACATTCGGCAACCGTCGTTGCGAAGATCCACTAGTCATACTATATTACTAGTAATATTTGATATATAATATAACAGAGCTGCAGACTACATGATTTGACGTATGAATAAATGAAAGTAAATAAAGTAACATTTGTAGTTACCAGATAAGATTCCCTATATAAAAGAAAGTTTTTCTGAACCTTTAAATCTTCTCTATACAGCTGAAAAGTTAATAATCAGTTTTCACGGTATTTTTTTAGTATCGAGTCTTACTACCCATTCAGGTTATATTCTTATGTATTAATTACGCTAATGGTTTTTTGACGGTTATATTTACAAGAAATGTACCCACACTTGTGTGGAGGGAGAGTGGAAACAGTTTTGAAAAAAAAAACCTCTCAGTACACCCGACCAAGATTCAAATCTTTATCTCCCCCTAATCGCCAATCTAGTCTATTGCGAGAGTAGCGCGTTAGACCATGCGGGCACCGAAGCGAGTTTTCACTGTATACATAGGTCTCATAGATATATTTTTTCTTCTTAATATTATTTTATCATTCGTCTTACTGCTCGTTCGGGGCATCGTACATTTAATTATACTCTGGGGTAGTATGATGAAGGTACAATTTAGAGGAAATGTACCCACATCTGTGTGGAAGGAGAGGGGTGAACCACGCCCTCAGTACACTAGGTCAAGACTCAAAACCCACCCTTTGCATATCTAGCAAACCAGACTAGATAAGTTTCACATCTAGTAGAGTAAGACCTGCCCTCCGGTGAGGGCTCTCGCTATCATGACAAATGAGGTAAATTGTCTTCATTTGTCAAATTGACACATAGACCTATCTGTAAAGTGGATTCATGTTATAATGTCCTTTACTTTCTATCGACCCGTCAAAGATAGAAATATTGTTATCACTAAAAAAACACCTCGAACTCAAAATGTTGATAAAAGGTCGACGTTTCACGACCACATGAAACCGAGAAAGTGGTTTTCGCCATGCCGTCTGTGTCTCGGACTTGAAACGGAACCATTTCACCAATCGGGCTAAAACTTGGTATCTAGGGTTTTCATGAGGTTCTCCCAACGATTTTTTTGGAATGAGATATCCAACTCTTAAACTAAGGGTAGTTTACTGAAGGACAAAAATAGAACAAAACGATTTTCTAGAAATCCTCTCTAAACGATTTTAAATAAAATTTGTAACTCGACACTGTTTAGCTTCTAATTTTTCTCGTGAAAATGACTATGAAGGTACTTTATGTAAGCGGAAATTTCCTATTTCGATCATATCCACGAAATTATTTGAGATATGAAGTAACTTATCACTGTACGAAAAAATTAGGTATGGATAAAAAGTAATACCGGTAGAAGAGACGCTGAAGAGGAAAAGGTTGCCGTGGCTAGGGCATTATATGAAAATGGAGGGGGATTGAATGCCTAAGAAAGCTCCACAGAGCAAGGAAAAGGATAGAAGACCTATTGGAAGACCACGGACGGTATAGATGTACCAAGTGTAGACGGACATATAGGCCTAAGGAGGGGACTGGAGACGCGTGTCAGAGGGAGACAGCTTTGATAGATCAATAGGAATGTAAGAGGATGGGCCAGACGACACGTAGAGGCGGAAACGTCAAATGATGAGGATGATGATGATATAAAGTGGTAATACTAATATTAAAAATGAAAACTTTTAATATATTTTCATAAAATCAATATTTTCTGAGCTATAAGTAAATATGTATATATTTATGGGGCTAATTGAAGATTATTTAATATGAATTTAATTGTTAAGCTCAATGTTTCTGTAAACGTGTAAATTATTTAATGTGTGCTCTTTAGTGGACTGTCCCTGCGACGACTTATATTAGTAGATATCTCTATTTTGATATCAAAGAGGGAGAGAGAAACTCTGTGTGGTACATAGTAACATTTGTTTTAGTAAATGTTTAAATATGATATAAAGACAAAGCTAGCCATGAACAGCAATAGCTGACCTAATAGCCTTCAAAGACGTATCTTTACCAGAAGCACTATATGGACTACAATTTGCTTGTCTGTGGTATTCTTCACTGACGGGTTCAACATTTCACATCTATTGTCTGTGACTTCTCCGTTACTGAGATTCGCAATTAATATCTACTGTAGGTGGTTTCTCCTTCTATATTGAGACCGACAGTTCATATCTATAGTTTGTCACTCCTTATATATTCAGATTGAGAGTTAATATCTAAAGTTTGTGACGCCTTCTATATTGAGAATGACAGTTCATATCTACAGTTTGTGACTTCTTCTCTATTGAAATTGACAGTTATTATCTACAGTTTGACACTCATTCTCTGTTGAGATTGACAGTTCATATCTACAGTTTGTGACTCCTTCTATGTTGAGATTGACAGTTCATATCTACAGTTTGTGACTCCTATATTGAGATTGACAGTTCATATCTTCAGTTGGTGGTTCCTTTTGTAATGAGGTTAACAGTTCATAACTCAGTTTGTGATTCCTTCTAGTATTGAAATTGATGGTTCATATTTATATATTGTTGTCTTCTATATTTAGATTGACAGTTATTATCTACAGTTTGTGACTTCTTCTATATTGAAATTGACAGTTATTATCTACAGTTTGTGACTTCTTCTATATTGAAATTGACAGTTATTATCTACAGTTTGTGACTCCTTCTATAATGAAAGTGATAGTTCATATCTATAGTTTGCGCCTCATGTGAGACGACGCTGGATAACATAAGAAGACCGAAAGGTCACAAAAGAAGCTCGTGTACGAAGACCCTTGATGGGGGAGGTATATAAATAAACCAATGAATAAGTTCTGCGGACTCGTGGCTCTGATTAAACGGCAGAGTCCCGCTGCATCACAAGCTATGAATACAAACGTTGAGGAATTTAATTTAGTGTTTTTTTATTTCGTCTCGCTGCCGCCCTCCGTAGCCAATCAATCTAAAAGGGCCGGGCGAGTGCGGTGAGGAATCTATAAATGTTCCCTCTTAGAGAAGAGCCTCTCGTCTCAGAGATGATCATATCGATCTGCTCGATCAGTTTCCATGTCGTTGAGATACTGCATCAACCGCCGGGTCCTTGGAAGGGCAAGTACCTTGCACACGTGTCATAGAGGGCAAGTACCTTGCACACGTGTCATAGAGGGAAAGTACCTTGCACACGTGCCATAGAGGGCCAGTACTTTTTACACGTGCCATAGGGGGCAAGTACTTTTCACACGTGTCATAGGGGCAAGTAACTTGCACACGTGTCATAGATGACAAGTACCTTGCACACGTGTCATAGAGGGAAAGTACCTTGCACACGTGTCATAGAGGGCAAGTACCTTGCACACGTGCCATAGAGGGCCAGTACTTTCCACACGTGCCATAGAGGGCAAGTACTTTTCACACGTGTCATAGAGGGCAAGTACCTTTCACACGTGCCATAGAGGGCAAGTACTTTTCACACGTGTCATAGAGGGCAAGTACCTTTCAAACGTACCATAGAGGGCAGGTGCCTTGCACACGTGCCATAGAGAGCAAGTACCTTTCACACGTGCCATAGAGGGCAAGTACCTTGCACACGTGCCATAGAGGGCAAGTACCTTGCACACGTGCCATAGAGGGCAAGTACCTTTCACACGTGCCATAGAGGGTAAGTACATTTCACACGTGCCATAGGGGACACCTGTAGTGGAAATATTAGCCAGTACTAAAGTACCGTTGTCCAGGGGACGCCCGAATGTACTAATCGTACATCCTTTCCGTGGAGGCTCTTCCCATGTCCCGATAAGATGAGTAGAGGGTGGTAGTGAGTATGAGGGTGTGGAACCAGTGGAAACACGTAAACCTAACTTAAGACTAACGAACCAGACCCTGGTGACCATTGGGGCGATTGCCCTTTTGGTATAAATACCCAAGCTGGGAATCTAACCCGGGACCCCCGGGTTCGTAGCCAGATGCAATGACCACTACACCACGGGGCTGGTAACACAATAGTAAAATGTCAATGTCGACTGTAAAAAAATGTTTGTATTTTCTAAAAGAATATTTTTTTGGTCTAGTGGTCAGAGCTCTTGGCTACATATCCAGAGATACCGGTTTTGATCCTCAG
This sequence comes from Timema shepardi, assembly GCA_902151425.1. Classification (NCBI taxonomy): domain Eukaryota; kingdom Metazoa; phylum Arthropoda; class Insecta; order Phasmatodea; family Timematidae; genus Timema; species Timema shepardi. Next base: position 151,026 of record CABFVX010000152.1, on the reverse strand, counting down.
TGCTTCCAGAATTTATCTGTGAATCAGATGTTCTGGAACGGGGTCAACTCAGACTCGTGAGGACAAATGAGGAGCTACTTGAATAAATAGCGACTCTAATCTAAAATCTGAGATTAACGTTTTTATGACAACATAAAAACCCTCTACCCACATATGTTGGTACTATCTTCGCCAACTGACGGTGGCCACTTGGTCGGTGTGGCTTGATTGCGGGCTAACGCCATGGAGTTTTTTAAATTACTCCCCCATATTTATAGGAAAATTTAAATGTAACATATTGATATGGATATAAGGAGGGTGGGAAAGGGGAAGAATAAAATTATTAATATCATTATTACATCTATCTTTCCTCACAAACTTTTAAAAAAACGAAAATTAATTTATGAGCTTTTCAATACCTTCAAGACGCATCCTATAGAAACAATTTTAGAGAAAATTATGTATGTATGTACAGTAGCCCCATGGCTTCTTTGGTGCTGACTGACAACTCACAGCTGACTTCTGACAGTCAACATTTATGTGTATACCTAAATTTTGACTGTTAGAAGTGACAGCTGCTAAACACACATTCATGCAGATCATATGGTTCGGAGTAGGGATACATAATTTGGTCTGGTAGCTTTTCAAAGCTGTCAGTCAACACCAAAGAAGTCATGGGGTTACTGTATGTATGTATATATATATATTAATATAATGAAGAGAACTGAAACAAACATTGTATACGATTACAGACGCTAAAATCCGTTAAGATATGACTTACGATTCGTTAAACATTCTTTTAGAATCTATCTTGCTCACCTACCATTTAAAAGCATTTTGTATAATGACTACATTAAAAGCGTGCGCAGCGAGTTGAACCCAATTATAAGACCGCAGACTTCAGAGGCTAAACTTTATTTTATACTCGGTTCCATGTTGATGCACTCGTGAAAATACCAACAAATTAACGCAACATTTGTTATTGAGAAAAAAAAATCAAGTACCCTAAGGCAATAAATATATATATATACTTTTTTCTCCCTGTGAACGATCTTTTTCAGTGAGCGAACCAACTTTTTTTTAATATCAACATTTTTAGAAAAAGTTGTAATTGGTATAAACTAACCAATAATTTGGAGAAAATACTCGAAGGTTTTAATTGGAAAAATCTATCTTGTTGAACACAAATATGAATAAGAGAGCGATTAACTAGACAGTGCTAAAATAAATGAAAGGGTAAATGGGGTTAAAAAAAAATTTCTATGTGTGTTTTTTTATCTACCGCGTCATTTTCCGTTTCGGATTATCTGCATATTTACACTTAGGTAGGAATGAGGAAGATGAAATTTAGGAGTAGGCCCTAAATAACTTATTTAAGTGGAGGAAGACTGAGAAAGCATTTAGAAGAAGAAAAAAGGTTTACCCGGCCGGGATATGAGCCTTCAACTCCACGTTACCGGCAAACGCAAACCAGGCTCCACAGGATTAACAAAGCCCAGCCCTAATATCTTCCTTTAACAGCGTTGCCTACTTTACGATTTCTAAGCTATTTCGCAAAGCGGGTTGCATCTTAACTTGACGAACCTTAGCACTCTAAGCACTATTCACACATAGGCGCCAATGTACGAAATAAAAAGAGAGGGAAGAAGATTAAAACTTCACACTACGAGACCTATATTGCACCTGCTGATAGCACTTACCCTCTTCCGATGACGAAGATAAACACTCTTTTATTTGCTCCTGGACAACATTGACTTGCTTTTTAATTCTTCTTTTAATTTTCCTATTCTAGATACGCACACGCTTCCAAATAATGTTATAATCTACGTCCTGGCAGGAAAACTTCTACGGGAAAGTTTCATGAATGAACCAAATAACCTGAGTTGTAGACGATTAAAAAATATACATTTATAAAATAACTAATTTGAGATCAAAAAAATAATGCTGTGACAATGTATGACTATTTTTGGAATTATTTAAGAACGTATAGTTTTTGTTTCAGTGTAATATCTTTAAAACCCGCCTAATAAAACGTACTTAAATTAATATGGTAAATCCTATCTAAACTTGCCGTGACTTCACAGGTAGGCGACGTCTTTAAAAGGAAGTTCTCCTACTATTTTTCAGGGTAGGCCGAATGTACGTGCGCTTGTGTGTATCCCTAATAGTTTCTGAACTAATCGGCAGATTTTGACCAAACTTTGCAAGCACGTTGTTTCCTTAAAGATATTTCGATATTATTATTTTATTTTACTCACAAAATCTATTTGCGGCCCCAGTAATGTCAAAAATTATATGCCAATTACTATTTCGACTGGGGCTATTGTATGACAAATAAAGCATTTAATCAGAAATATCACTAGGACTAGGAGGTGTATGACATTTAATATTTTAACATTAAGCTTCATTGTAATACTTAACAGGGTATAAACTTGTTTTGAGCTGACCTGACTATAAAAACTTACTTTTTAATTTATATATAAATGTCTAATTAGGTTTATTTCAGTGTTAGGACCTATTTTTGGAGTGTAACGCATATTTTGAAGAATTTTCTTTTAAAAAAAAGTTAGAATCCATAAATATTAGTTCATATTTTACAAAATATTAATAATAATTACTAATGGTACACCCACATATGAATTTAAGTACATAAACTTATTAGTATTTATTAATTTTAAATATTAATTTGTAGCTAAGTAAGTAATTGTTTACATCTAGTATGTTTTTTAAAGATTACATTGTGTTGTGACTCACGGTTCAGTCGACCCTTGTATCTTTCCTCCGCACTTGCACAGGCCATGCCACCCACCCCCTCATCTGCATGGACCGCTCCAAAGTCCATGTTCTCTGAGCCGTCCATGACACTTTCCCCACTGTACAGAGTGCCAATGAAAACTCCTCTTTCTATTGGCTCGATTGGTGGCTACTATAGCTCACGTTTTACCGCACCAATGAGACGCTCCCTTTTCTCTAATTGGACAAGTCCAGGCAGCAGGGGAGGGTATTTAGCACGGTAGTTCCTCGGTCAGAGGCCAGTCGGAGAGTGGCTACCCAACCCGAGTGCACACCCTGTTTGAAAGAGCTAATAAATTGTCGTGTTTTGAAAAGAGCAATTTTGTCTAAACTCCTTCTCTTTCCACCATCATCCTGTACCTCCCATCACGACTCGCGTTGCTGGGACTTTATCCTCCCTCCCACCGCGACTCACGTTGCTGGGACTCTATCCTCCCTCCCACCGCGACTCACGTTACCAGGACTCTATCCTCCCTCCCACCGCGACTCACGTTACCGGGACTCTATCCTCCCTCCCACAACGACTCATGTTGCCGGGACTCTATCCTCCCTCCTACTGCGACTCACGTTGCCGAGACTCTATCTTACCTCCCACCACAACTCACGTTGCCGGGACTCTATCCTATCTCCCACGACGACTCACGTTGCCGGGACTCTATCCTACCTCCCATCGCGACTCGCGTTACCAGGACTCTATCCTACCTCCCACCGCAACTCACATTTCCAGGACCCTATCCTCCCTCCCTTCGCGAATCATGTTGTCGAGACTCTATCCTCCCTCCTACCGCGACTCACGTTGCCAGGACACTATCCTACCTCCCACCGCGACTCACGTTGCCAGGACACTATCCTACCTCCCACCGCGACTCGCGTTGCCGGGACTATATCCTACCTCAAACAGCGACTCGCGTTGCCGGGACACTATCCCACCGCGACTCGCGTTGCCGTGACTCTATACTACCTCCCACCGTGACTCACGTTGCCAGGGCGCTATCCTAACTCCCACCACGACTCGCGCGCGTTACCGGGACTCTATCCTGCCTCCCACCATAACTCACGTTGCTGGAACAATATCGCCTACCTTTTTCCTACCCCTACCCAAACGGGTCGAAACACAACGTCACCGTCGTCATGGACACCAACCAGTTAACCCCAAAGCCGCAGGAAGAGGTAACAATTGTATTTAAACTTTATTTACAAGATTTTAAGATAGCTAGGCCTATAGTTTATTTAGGGTATATTTTTAATAGCCATATATATTTTTTAGAACATAATTTTACTTTTAAGGTCATTTTTTGATATTTTCAAGGTAATATTTAGAATTCAATTTATGGATGTTTAGGATATAATATGAGTCATAGATATATCACTGCTTGACTGTTCTACAAGAGTCACACTAAAAAAACAAAAATATACAATTAAAATTCAATATTTTGAAACAATATGAAAAAAGGTGTTCATACCAAACTTAGTATCACAGGAGTTACTAACGAGGAAAAAGTCTCCAAATAATATGCTCAAATTAGGCACTCTAAAATATAATTATTAATAAATTAATAATATTTTAGGTAATAAACGTGAACTTTCTGAACCGATTGATTATATCAGCACACGACTTATAAACTTGCTTAAATGGCATCAGGAGTCTAGTCTATTGTAAGAGGGACGCCTTAGACCACACGGCCACCAAAGCGGGTTTCTAATATTTTTGTATCTAGCAACGCGTGTTACTACCCGTTCGGGTTAGACGCTCAAGTATTAAATATGCTAATGGACTAGGAATTGGAAGGGTTGCATTTTAGAGGAAGTGAAACAGCATTTGTGTGAACGGAGAGTGGAAAACCATTTAGGAAAAAACAAACCCCTGATGACCCGACCTAGATTTGAAACCTCGATATCCACGTCCACATAAGTCTAGCTAAACACGAAACTAGCGCGTTAGCCAACTACGCCACCAAGGCAGCTGTGTTTCTAAGAGTTGAGAGTCAGTGACGTTTATGCTTAGTACAAACAGAAATAGGGCAGGACAACTTATTTTACAAACTAATTCTATAGCTATTGAACAACTTTCGGATTTCGAAATGAGCAATTTAATATCGCGAATAAAATGGATGCTAACAAAAAGAAACAATAAAACCAAAACTTTTTTAAAAAAAAAGCTTATTGTTATTATTTTTTCATTAATTTAAATTAGTAATCTTTTTTTTCCAAGCAAAGGAGCTAGACTAGCTATACACCAGTGGATGCCACTGAGGGAAGGGCTATATGTAAGGCGATTATGTACCAAGTACATTTATTTACTGGATGACATGGAGTATTAAGCTGTGTATAAAAAAGATTAGTGGAATTATGTAGGAAATACTTCATGGTGGAGCTACAACTATCGAGCTAAACGAGATCCGTTTAAAAAACGAGGGAGAAATAATAGTATTTATTGTTGGTGAAAATTGTATTTACAGATTACGACTGTATTACAGTTACTGTATGACTGTTAGTAACTACTAAATAAAAGGGAGTTAAAACTTATATGTAATAGTGAACTTCTAATGAACAGATATTAGATTAAGTACCTCGTATTATTATTATTATTACCGCGACTTACTACCCGTTCAGGTTGCACGCACTTACGCTAATGTGTAATGGTAGGGTGATTGGGAGATAAAATGGAGGACCTACAGTTTAACGTGGAATCCTTACCACGGTGGAGGCCTGGCATTCCACACATTCACAAGTTGTGATTAATGCACATCTTGTCAGAGGTAAAGGAAGGGTTTGGCAATCAGTTCAATCTATGCCAGGACCTAGGATTGAACCAAGGACCTCCAACACAGAAATCCGACAGCTTAGCTTTAGACCACCAGGTCACCAAGTGCCTTGTAGTTAACAACTACTAAGCACGAACTAAAACGAATGCATGTTAGTCAATTACTAATAAAGGGTATTATAGCCAATGTTAGTATTCAATATATTTGTTTAAATCCTTGATTAATACACCGCAGATATTTAAAACATTCAAATCAGACGACCTTCATTTTATGCCGCACTGTGATATACTTTGAAGTTAATCGGATCATTTTGACAGAACCAAATAAAATAGATAACATTAAAATTGAACATTTGAATTGAATGGAGTATTGTGACAACATTTAGGAATAATTAGATTATTTTGCCAAATTCCAATAAAATGATTGATAATCTTTTAAGTACCATTGAATGAGTATTAATTATAAATAAATAATAGTAGCAAGTAAGCTACTAGTAGACGGATATATACCAATCACAGTAATTTGGATCTTTATGAGCTTTGAATAGTCCCTGAAAACAATTCCGCACTCATTCAACTCGATAATAAGTTTTGTCACGTTGACTTGTGATATTAATGCGCATCATTTGTATGATATGTGACGGAACTTATTTGTAATGCAAATTAATAATGAAATAATTTAGAAGCGTTTAACAGTTTTATGAATGTCCAAAGTTTCCGCCAACGCAGGGCTTTCCAAACTTGAGATCGCGCCACCCTATTGTATGTGCGATGCCCCTGTACGGTACCCAATATTAAAAACAAACAAAAAATCTTGACCTTGGACCAGTCCATTTTCAGACTGTATGGAAGAAAGCTGCGCACGACGTCTCTCAAATTTTCAAGGACTATCAGAATCAGAAACCCATATTATGAAGGTAGTATTTTCACAAGAAAAAAATTATGTTTTCTCTTTTAGGATTTATTCCATTTTTATAAATATGTGCACGAATACGCGTCTTGAAAATTTACATTTTGCATTTCACAACACATTATAAGTTTAGTTTTTCCTTATTGCCACGACGCACCGGGGCTTCGCGACACACAGTTTGTAAACCCCTGCATTAGCGTATGAACTAATTATTGATAGTCGGTAAAATTCCATTCGATGGCTATTAGAACAAATATTTGAGATCCAACAACTATTGGAATTGATAATAGGTATTGCCCGCCTCGGTGGCGTAGTTGGCTAACGCGCTAGTCGTGTTGAGCTCGACTGCTGAGGACGGGGAGATTGAGGTTAGAATCTCGGTCAGGTGAACTGGGGATCGTTTTCCTAAATGGTTTTCAACTCTCCCTCCACGCAAATGCGGGTTCACTTCCTCTTATTCAACCTTCCCAATTCCTAATCCATTAGCGTAATTAGTACTTAAAGCGTATAAACCGAACGGGTAGTAAGACGCAGTGCTAAATAATTCAATTTCAATTTCCTTTATTATATATTATATTATATATAATAATAATAATAATAATAATAATAATAGGTACTGTATGTATCAAAAGTGAAAGCAGCCGATAGCATCAACCGATGTATGAATAATTTTAAAGCTGTCAGATAAGAAGATCCTTCCTAAGAAAATTGGACTGTAGAACTCTACGTAGCTAGTAAGCTACTACTGGACTTAAATTAGAATTAATGTAAGCTTTGAAGTTGGTAACCACATATTGTATGTGTTGCGGTCATACCGAGTATTCATTTGTCTCTTTGTCTGAAGGATATTAAGTGTAGTGTAAAACATTTGAGCGACCATGTCCAAAAAATACCTTTCCACTTTGTTAGTTAGTACTTTGTCCGGTCCCGTCTAATGCGTGGGAAATTCAAGCAGTTCATTTTACTCGTGTATATTCAAAAACACACAAAATTTTAAAGTTATCTTTAAATAACTATAAAAGGATATGGCTTCAATGGTATGTATTTGGTTACTAACCTACAGGCTAGTAATACAAAGTAAATTGAAAAAGTTTTGGGAAATAAAAAACAACTTTTTTTTAACATTTCCGTGCTTAAATAGTATTAAACCTTTGTACTTTTCATAAAGTCTGATACATATTATTTCATCCCATTATCCAGAACATATTTTGGTGAAGCTCCTTTAAATTTCCTCCACTTTTCTTATTCTCTTAGGCTAGATAGTCTAGATCATCTAGGGTCTGTTTTAGGAGTAAAGTGAACGAATAAAATAAAATTTATCTTTTAAAATGAAACGTAATTTAATCTTTTCGTACCCTTCAAATAATAAAGCCCCTATTTAAAAATAAAAATCTATTTCTTATAAAAGAGTATTTTTTATTTCAACTTAAAAAAGACTAACTAACGTGACACGGCTATATTTTTACAGTACTTATTTTATTTTTTTACATTCCTCTGTAATATTTCACTCACAGAAGACACAATCTCGCATTGCAGGGGGAAAAAAATAATCCTTGTTCCCTTCATCCCACTTTCCGTTCACAACCCCCGTACATTTACACGTCATAATTCCATTTCACTGCCCTTTCTCACCCTCCACTTGCGACTACCCTGCCTACCGTGTCCCATGATACTCACTTTGCGCGAGAAATTATATTATCCACACACGTTGAAACCAGAAATGGGAAGAATTCACTTTTTCTTTAATCCAAATACGAATTCGAATCTTAGAAAACATTATAAACATAAAAGGTTATATTTTTCACATTAGCATGTTGGTTTTCCCCCCTCCATTTGCATTTGCATTTTAAAATGAACTTTTTCTTGTTGCCTATTCTAGATAGATATGTGCTACCACGAATATTTTCAATCTACATCCAGGCAGGAAGACTCCTATAAGCCATTTTCGTGAGCAAGGCATTTCAATACTAGAAAATTATGTGACAATGTAAGACTATTTTTAGAATTATTTAAGTATTTATGTTTTATTGTTTAAATGTGATACCTTTAAAATACTTCGAATAATACCAACATACATTATAAGTTGTTAAAAATCTTGATGTTTAATATAAGCTACTTTTTTTTTAGATAAAAGAAAAAAACTATAACTAAATACTTTAAGTTCAAAACTTTGATAAACATTTAACGTTTTAATACAAATAGATTAACAGTTTCTCAGAGCCAACTAATTTTGTTGTGTTTCCCCCCTCACCCCCTTGCCCTCCTTTATGCAACACCTTGGGAAAAGAAGAAAAATCCGAGAGGGAGAAAGCATCAACAAACTGACTCTCCTACGCGCCTATGAAGTAGGTAATTTCTCCAGGCCTATAACAAGAGAGAAAGAGGAAGCTATTCATTTCACAGCGATTTTAATTAAATAGTTCGGAGGCGGTGGAGTTTAGCATCTTGGCGGTGCGTCGGTTGAGTTATGACGCCCTTGCCTACTCGGTTGGCCGGGCCCCTTATGAGCCTCCGGGGAGCTGCGATGCTGAAAAACAAACACCTCGTCCCGACTAGGGCCCTGGACTGGTGAGTTTGCTACAAGAGTGATTATTCCAACAATTAGACTACTTTATTTTCCGAGTATAATTTATACCATAGCATAGTCGAAGTCAGGATCCCCTCGACCATAAGTTTGTGCCCAGGAAAACTTTAATTTGGCCACCCCCTCCTCTATCACATAATTTTACTCAAAAACATTATCTTATGACCTTGGTACGAAACCATTACAAGACAAAAGTTTAGGAATTTACGAAGGGTTTTTTCCTCGTGTATTGATACTCAAATTAGTATGCAAGTTATATAAAAGTATTCTTTATACTTTTCTGTGAGCCTGTTGAACACGTAAAAATATAAAAATTCTTGGAGAAAAACTTACAAATAAAATTAAGATCACTACATTTTCAGATTTTAACTTTTTATCAAATTAGTTTACAACCATTATTTGAGTAAAGGTTAACAATCTTCGGTCGACACGTAAAAACCGTGAGACCTGGGTTTAAATTCCAGTCCGGGTGTTTCATATATATATATGGCACCATCAATCATTTGATTAGATTATAAATCAAGCTAACCGAAACTTCATAACACTTCATAAAACATGGAATTGTTTTCTTAAATAACAAATATATAATGGAAACACTTCCCTTCCACATTCCGATCGAATCCAGGTAAAGTTGAAAGATGAATGTCGACCTTTTAATGAATCTTAACTAGATATATGTCGATACAGCGCATAACATAACATGTCCAAAAACTTCAAAGCTTAGTTGGAACACGTTCAGTGACCAGGAGGATTATAACAGATAATGGACCTGCGGGTAGATATAAATTCGGCCCACCAATCTTTTTGCCTTCTATTGGGTTAGGTTTGGTTAGGTTATGTTAGTCTAGGTTAGTTTAGATTAGCTCAGCCTTTTGTTGTTTTACTATACATCACTTTCTGTTTTTTACACATCTTGAGAAAACATCTACAGCTATCCTAAGTGGAGCGCCACAACAGCCGGGGACGAGTTAGTACATCAGTACGACTTGTTAACAATCCCCAAGTAGGAACTCGTGGCCCAACTGTAATATGGGATTAACGATACCCTTTTAAAGAGCTTAACTAAAACGTTTGTATGTTTTCTTATAGATCAGAAACTATTTGTTTTATAAAAATATATTTCAAATAAAAGATTTGTATCTTTAATAGTACTACAACTTCACAATGATCATTTATTTCATATCTCAAATAGTTGCAAAGAAAGGATGAAAATTGGAAAATTTTCCTTATGTAAGTTACCCTAAAAGTCATATTAATGAGAAAATGATAATTGTCAACTTTTTTAAAATTATAAACAGTATTTAGATATAAATGTAATCAAAATCCTTAGAGTTTCAAGAAAATCAATTTTGTTTTAATCATTTAGCCCTTAAGTAAACTACCTTTAAGTCTAGGGTTAAATATATAATTCCAAAAAACCCTTTTGGGGGACCTTATGAAAACCCTAGATATCACGTTTTAGCCCAATTAGTAAAATAGTTTTGGCTCTAGCCCGAGGTGCAGACAGACAGACGACATCGCGAAAACTACTTTTTCTGTTTCGGGGGTCTTGTAACGTCGACATTTATCAAAATCAAGAGTTCAATATTTTTGACAATCAGAATACTTTCTCTACGATGTGTCGAGAGAAAGTAAAAAAAGGTGGAAAGGGGTAGTTTCCCCACATAATTCATCCTTCACAAACGAGATTCATAATTCCAGCCTCATCGACAATGATAGTCAAAAGGAATCTTTCGCTTACAGCTGAGTGTGCCTATGCTAAGTGACCCATCGTTAACCAACAACAAATTTTATTTTAATATATAATCAGCACCTGTATGTTGTTGATTTTATCAAATATGGAGGCAATATTATTAAGTATTACAAATATGAAAGAATCGATAGTAGCTTCCCTTTTTGACTTAATTAGAATATATAATTAAACCGTTATGGTAATATGACGGAGCTTTAATTACAAACGCACTGATGATGCCGTTCAAACGCTAACGTTGACAAAAGCAATTTGCTACGACTGGTGAATCACGAGGGGTAGGGGTTTGGGGGACGATCCATCAGAGTAAAATGGGTTTAAGTTCACACCCTACGCGAAGGTATTTTTTATGTTTTTTATTTTCTTACTTATGTGAAATGTTTAACGTGCACTTTCTAAACCAACAGATTATATCAACACACGATAATTTCTATGAGCATGAATGAAAGGGCATACAAATTTTGCCGCCAAAGCTATGTTACCATACCTTCCAGGGTTATTTTACCACAACCAACATGAAAACTGATCGCTTTTCTTCCCCTCAGAAGTAAGTTGTGCTATGGATTTTTATCGCGTAAGGAAAAACCCGTTGACCCTAGCTAGGTTTGAATCCACAAACATCGAGGTAAAGGCATATAAAACATTTTAAACGTCTGCATATTTTATTATTATTATTATTAATATTATTAATTGAATGTGCACTTTCTGAACCGATTGATAATATCAGCACACGATATATAAACTAGCTTAAATCTACAGCAGACACAACACCTGGTTTCCAGGCCGTTAGTTCATCACTGTGATATAATACACCATATTTTACCGAATATTTTTTTCAGCCATGCCGGGTATCGAACCATAGACCCCAAACTCAGTAGAGAAACACGTTACTGACAGAATGAACTAAGGCTTCAGACGTCTGACTATTTATTTTAAGTTCTTAAGACTATTAACGAGTTGAGATAAGGGATAGATATTAGATGAGGTGGGTAGATTTTAAAGGCAGAGTGTCCACAATATTTAATAGAAGCGACGTAAAGTTCCCATGGAGTAAAAAAGCATGTTCTTAGTGAATCCAGCAAAAGATTCCAATCTGGACTTCCCCGTCACCCACGTTTAAATCAGTTACGAACTCCCCTTAATAGACCCTATGACCAAGGCCGTAGTTGGGGGAGGGTTCCAACACCTTGCCTTCAACAATTAAGAGGTTATGTTACCATAAACTTACTTCAGATAGCGCCTAGAACGGTTTATCACTTAAATTGTTTTTTAGCCTCTGGCAATTGGGGGGTGTGCCCCCTCCCCTGAAATTACTGGCTGGCTACGGTCTTACATATGACCAGTGGTGTGAGGGTAACATGAATGTGTGTGAAACGATCGCATGTTTGATCTGAGGACTTAAATAATTTGAAGCACAGCATTATACAGTTAGAACACCTGATTTTAATAATCAGATCATTACTGTTTATTTTATTAAATAATTTTAAAATCTTTAACAAAACATTTTCAAGTTCAACAGAAGGGTTAGGCCTACTAACGAACGGATTGATCTAAGAGGTTATGAAAGAAGAAGTTTCCCCACATTATATTGGAAAGAGGATGAGTAAACAACATTGTTAAATTAACATTTGAAGAAATACAACCAGAAAGATCCAAGTCAAGATTCGATCTCAAGTCTTCCTGGCACCAATAATCCAGTCACCCGCTTGAGTGGTAGAATGGTTCAAGGCGTCGCTCTCGTGTTGGACTAGCTTGCTGTAGACGAAGAGATCGGGTCTATTGAGGGTGGTTCTTCCCTCTCTCCTCCCAAGAAAATGCGAGCATATTACCTATAAAATGCTTCCTTCTTCATCCCTACCCTATTAGAGTAATTATACTACTATAAAGCCACACGGCTGACTCACTCACTGACATTAATGTTTACCCACTTACAGATGAGCTAGAAACTTAGCCTGTAACCGAAGGGAAAATTCCAAAAAGTTTTTAAAAAAATTAACCCCATGAAAAAATTCAAAATGTCGGAGCAACTTTAAAGTCGGTGCGGACCTTTCTTTGGGGGTCTCTTGTGGCTAAACGGTAAGACTTATCAAAAAACAGTTTGGAGGCGGAGCCCTCAACGAGCGAAGTAAGCTATCATATATGCGTTTTAACTGAACAGGTGTAAGTATAACTCGAACAGGTAGTAAGACGCGGTGATAAAATAATGTATAGGATCAAACGATGAAATAGATAATATTATAATTCTTTTCATGCACAACAAGAGCAACAAAAAAAACTTATAGGAATGTACGCGTGTACAAAGGAATCAAAAACGGCTAGTCCCGTTTTACGGTGCCGGGGAGGTCAAGGTTCGTAACTCGGTCAGGTGTATCGAGGTAGTTTTCTCGAAATGTTTTCCCACGCAAAGGATAGAATAGTTCCTCTAAATCCTACTTTCCTTGTTATTACTATATTTAAGTGAATATGCGGATAGCACAGACGGAGTAAGACACGTTAAAAAAAACAAAAAAACATTGTTTTAAAAATCTGTTATTGTAATCATGATTGAATTAAACTGTGTAAATAATATTATCGTATTAATATATATATATTAATACAATAATATTATTTACACAATACAATACAATCATATTATCGTATTAATATATACATATATATATTAATACAATAGTATTATTTACACAGTTTAATTCAATCATGATTACAATAACAGATTTTTAAAACATTGTTTTTTTTGTTTTTTTTAACGTGAATATATATATATATATATATATATATGCAAAATTATCACGAAAACAATCATGATGAATTTCACATTGTGTAGTCCAATTTTCTTTAAACATTTACTACTCGGATGAATAAACGATTAAGCAAATGTTATTCCTATTAAATGGTACTTTAATATTTCTCTGGTCATAAATATCTAATCTTGGATAACGAAATCATAAAACATAATAACTAAAGGTAAGCCAACTCAAACAGTTATTTTCTTGGTTATGTGTTTTGTTTATGCACGTGAGATTAAGATGAAAGTGAAGGGTACGTGAAAAAATGTCAGTGATTTTGGAGTTCTTATAGAAAAACTTTTTTTTTTGCCCAAATAAGATATCGCTTGAATAGATTTTTTATTTAGCACCGCGTCTTACTACCCATTCGGGTTATACGCTTTAAGTAATAATTATTCTAATGGATTAGGAATTGGGAAGGTTGAAATAGAGGAAGTGAACCCACATCTGCGTGGAGGGAGAGTGGAAAACAATTTAGGAAAAACTACCCCCAGTTCACCCGACCGAGATTCGAGCCTCGATCTCCCCATCCTCAGCAGTCGAGCTCAACACGACAAGCGCGTTAGGCAACTACACCACCGAGGCGGGTCGCTCGAATATAAATATAGAGTTTAATTTTCTTCACATGGTGATATCAACAGTTGTTGAATATCCGTCAAGGATGTCCTTAAATTTAATCATATATCTTTATCATTATTTAAAAGGTTTATCATTTAATGACACTATGCTCATGACATATTTTCAAGAACCATTGATATCACCGTATAGCAATGTTTCTAGTGAAGCAATATTTTATTTTATCTTTGCAAAAAAAAAAATTGCTATAATAACTACAAAAACACTATACTTTTCTCGCGTCCCCTACACGCCCACCTTAAAGTTCTGGGTTCACGCCCGTGCGCGTGAAAGCTGCTCGTGAACGTTGAGGGAAAGGAGGAGAAACAAGGCCTTTAGCAACTGCCATATTACTAAGAAATCTGAATATTTTAATATTCATGTGAGCTATCGTAAATTATGAAACGACCAGCATGTTTGGAGAATCCTCTGAGGTTCGGAAGCATTGTTCTGCTACAGGCTCGTTAAGGTTTGCCCATTCGTCAACAGTTGGTCAAATTACTTCCACGCTCGCACCATTCGGCATACGGTCTTGGGGCGACGTTATTCAAACTGTGCTCCACGGAGCCCTCTGGGGCCTCATTATACTTGACTCAGGCTCCATGAGGCAACTTAAGAGTACTCTTTATTTGATTTTCACATTGTAAAATAGTATCAGTAATTAGGATTGCCAATTTTTTTAAATATCTGAATAAGGGTCATTTGATAAAGGCGTAGCCTGAACATGTGATGTTTTACGTGTTTTTTAATACTTAAAAAATTAAATATCTGTATGAAATACTCATAATACTAGTGTGAACAAAATTATGAGGGCTTAGGTATGTATTTTTTTTCTGGTGTAAGGGCTCCCTCGTTATAAAAGTTTAGGGAATCTTTGATATCAGGCGTTAGACTGGATATTTGGTGACGAGGTGGTCAAGGTTCGAATCTTACCATAATCACTCACCACTAATACAAGTATACTTCCTCTAGGCTAGCCCCCTCATCCTAAGCTTTTAGATTAAATAATTAAAACCCTTACATTTTTTTTCTAACACCATTTTAATACCCGTCTAGGTACGACAGCGAGGTGGTGATAAGGTACTTCAAATTTAGAGTAGATGTGCCCGAATTTGAGGGAAGTGAGAAAGTGGGAAGCTATTTAGGGGAAATGCCTCAGTAAACCAGGATGGGATTCAATGTCCAACCTCTCCATCATGGATTAACCTGACTAAATGAGACTGACGCCTTGTTCCACGTGCACGCCAGTACGGGTTTATGTTTAACATAGCAACATCGATAAAGTGAAATTACGTTTTCCAATAAAGTCGTAAAGTTATTTCTGTCTGATTTGTATAAATACGAATTTTACACCAGGACCACAACATTGGTAATTAGTGAGTACTAATTAGCGTGTTTAGCCGTGGTTGCGTGGTTTGATTTAAACTATTATTTGATTACCATAGTAACTAGCTATTATGATAACATGTTAATTAAATGTTTTAATGAACCTTTTAGTTTTAACAGTTTTTACTAAAAAAAATCGTGAATATATTTTGTGGACGTAATAATAATTGTGCTTTGTAGGAGAAAGTGACAGTTAAATAGCTCAATTTTAAGAGCATAACTAGAGTTTGTTTTGTGCTCGTTAGTAACTTGCTTCAAAATAAAGTCATCAAAGAGAAATACATACAGAATATTTCCTACCTGTACAATTTCACCAGTGTAAGCATTATTATTTTAACATTTTATGAGCGAGAAAGTAATGACTTACTTAATTTTAACGAGTGGCAGCTTGCACTTCTAAGTGTCCGGAAAGTATTACTAAAAATAAAGGGTTATTATTTTGTTTTAATGACATGTTTAAGGTGAGATGGAAATAAATGCGAGTTAAGAGCGGTAATTTTGCAGTTTTGTGGCAAATATTTTTTTTTCGCAAAATAAATTAAATATTGCTACAGTATAAACATAGAGTTTAATTGTCTACACATGGTGACATCAACAGTTCTTGAATATCTGTCGAGGGTGTCCGAATTAGATGACAACTTTTTCTCTTAGTTTAAAAAGTTGATCATCTAATGTTCATGAGAGATATTCAACAACAATTGAAGTTACTATGGGAAGAAAACTAAACTCTGTGTTTCTACTGGAGTAATTCTTTATTTCTTTGCCGAAATATTGTGTTTGTTATAAAAACTGAGAACACATTGACATTTTATCGCACCCCCTTCAATCCCACCTACCTAAAAAAAAGATAAACTATATTACTGTATAATGAAAGAAAGGCTTTCATTTGAGAAAATACTTAAAAACTACATTTTTTTACAAGGACCTTTTGGTTTATCAATATTAGGGGTAGTTCTTACTGCCCGTTTAATTCAAAACAACTTTATTAAAAACGAGAATAGATTTTATTAGCATAGTAATATCCAAATCTGTCCTCCCTAACCTGAAAGCGTTGAGTTCGTTTTGGTTTTGGTTTTTAATTTGGTGTTTTAATTGAGATATCTAATGTTAAATATCTCGTTAGCTATGTACAGCTATATCCCTGTGTTTAAATATTAAACGGTAAATACCATACTTAAAGTATTAATTATTCCTTAGAACAATAATACATACATTTTTAGATCACTTGACGAAATTAGAAGTATCAAGGCCATTCTGAACCATTAGATGATAAAAATTAAGTGAAAATCTAGTCATCCTTCATTGTTTCCTTAACACTTAGGGGG
>CABFVX010000152.1:122119-133906 GCA_902151425.1 Timema shepardi | reverse complement strand
GGGGGGGGGGAATTGGTTTAAAAAAGTAACCAGCGTCTGAGAATAGTTAACGGAGGATTACAAAAGTTTCGTGCACGCGTATATATATCAAGAAAAAATGTGAGGACCTAGGTTTGGAAGGTTCAAAAGGAGGGTGTTTTCCCTTGTGTGGAGGACAGTAGGGTTATAGAAAGGGGGGAGGGATAAAGAGGGGGATGAGGAGTAAGAGAAGTTTCGTAGCAATCGAGATTATCTCAACTTCCCGCCAAGACCAACTTTTCAGTTCAGCGAAGAGAAGACAAAGACCCCCAACTTCCCCCTCCCCCACCTCTTCCATATCCCCACCTTCAACCCTACCCCTTTGACCTTCTGAATTAGTCGCAGTTAGTTCGTAGAGAACAAATTCATTTAGTTTACGAACCCAATTTCAAAATGGTGTCGTATGCTAGGGTTCTAGTGGACTAGGGAGAGTTGTGGGTGTGTTGGATGAGTGACATTGCGGTAGGGCCCTTCGGGACAATCGTACCGTCACGAGCAATCGATTCTGACGTGACGTATGACAGAGTACACCTGACCATTCATCTGGCAAAAAAAAAAGTTCAACTTTCACAGAAGAGCCGCCTCGGTGGCCGCGTAGTCTAACACGCAGTAGACTAGACTGCCGATGACGAGGAGATCGAGGTTCAAATCTCGGTCTGGTGTAGGCTACAAAGTTTTTTCCTATATAGTTTTTAATTCTCCCTCTACGCAAATGCGGATACACTTTCTCTGAATATATCCTTCCTGATCCCTAAAACCATAAGCGTAATTAGTACATAAGCGTACAGCCCGGACGGGCAGTAAGGAGCAGCGCAAAAAAACCTTTCACAGAAAGATCCTATATAAAAAAAACTAGAGTTGGTTCAATCCTCTATTTTACCAATCCGAATCTTCGAAAAAAGTATGTATATAAGAGGAAATATAAAATAATGTAATTATAGAAATTACAAATAATAACTAAATCTTATATTATTTCTTATAATCCATTCATTATAAAGTTCATGTATTCAGTTTAGTGATAAATTACAGGTCTGGGGCCTGATTGTTTATCCTATAGTAATTATAATTGGTTCTGAACCACCAATAAGCAATATTAGAGCTCTAAAAAAAATCATTTGAAAAATTGAAACGAATAATTTTTAAAGATATAAGTCTCGATTCCAAAATTTTCTCGAATTCCAGAATTTCTAATATCCTTAAGGATTCGAGGGACATATCATTTTTTTGCCGTCAACAATGATAAAATGTTACTATATTATAAACATTAATTTATATTTGTTGATATTATCCATAAAAAATGACAGCTGTATATAATCTTGACTTGACGTATGAATAATTGAAAGTAGATCAAGTAACTTTTTTTAGCTATCATATAAGTCCATTTATATGAAAATGGCACTATAAGACTTTATACAGTTCGTGACTGTATTGTGTGTCACTACCCGCACCAATGAGCACGTCGACAAAGGTGTCAAACTTGACTGGCTTGTCATTGACGGAAAGGCCAGGTATAATACACATTATTTTAAGTGTGCAGCGGCCTACTACCCGTCTAGGTCATCTTCATAGTATCAGTTATGACCTAAGGATGATGAAGGTCGAATTTAAAGGAACCTTTCCCATAGTGGCGTGGGGGAAGACAGGGAAACTACATGTGAGGTAAAAATAACAACACCTAAGCACATCTACAGTAGCCCCCATGACTTCTTTGGTACTGACTGAAAGCTCACAGCTGACAGCTGACGGCTTTGAAAAGCTAGCAAACCAAATTATGTATCCCTACGCCGAACCATATGATCTGCAAAAACATGTGTTTAGCAGCTGTCACTTCTGACAGTCAAAATTTTCGTATATACCTAAATGTTGACCGTCAGAAGTCAGCTGTGAGCTGTCAGTCAGCACCAAAGAAGCCATGGGGTTACTGTAGATGGTATTCAGATCCTAACCTTACCATCACCCACAAACCAGGATAAAATATAACAAAAACCTAGTATATTGGACCGATATTCAAACCTAGATTTCTCTATGATGGAGGCAATTCATTGCATTGAGAGTCTGAAACCTTAGATAACATGGCCAACATTGCAGAGCTTCTAAGATTAGTAAATCAAGGTGGAAGTGTAAGGACATGCGAAAACAGGTAAGTGTTTTTTTTACAGTTTTTATAGCTAAAAATGTGTTGGGTTGAAAAAAAAATCAAATTATTCTCCAGTAAAGGCATAGGGTTTAATTTTAAACAGTTCTTGAAATTTAAAAACAAAGTTTTTCTCTACATTTAAAAAGTTTCTCATATAATGCCCATATGTTCATGACAGATATTCATTCACCAACGATTGATATCAGCCTGTGAGGAAAACTAAGCTCTATAATTCTTCAAGAGCAACATTTTATTTATTTTGACAAAAAAAAATTGTTTTGATATAAAAACAGTGTAAAACACCTACCTTTTCTCACGTTCCTTATACTCCCACCTTAAGCCAGTTTAATTTACTTAGCTTAATGTTCATATTGTGTCGTATATTATGAATATAAATATAAATTAAGTTATGAGCAATAAGTATAGATCTGCTTTGAATAAACCACTCACATTAAATTTCAATCATCTCTAAAATGACCTCAACTATTTTGATTCAAGGTTCGAATCCTAGGTGAGTTGAAAAAAAAAGTATAGTTGAGTTTGTGAACTTATGGTCAAACTACCCTACCTCATCATTCATACCCTTTATACCAAGTCCCCACCACGATTTGAACCTCAATGCTCTCTCAGCAAGTAATCTGGTATGTTACGAGTCTTACGCCATAGACCACGTGGCTACGGTTACGGGTGACAAGATGTTCAGTTATATTTTTATAATGAGGGAGACATTTCCAATATTTAGTAAGTTTGATTACGACAGACACGCAGTTATTATACGCAGGAGATCAAGTCACAAATAGACGAGGCTGTTTTCAGGAAGGGGAAGGGTGGAGGGGTACCGGCCAGGACGATCACGAGGGTAACTGGTGGATTACTTCAAGCAAGGAAAGAAGATAAATATTCAGAATATGTGAAAGTTAATTGCTGATAGGACACGATAGAGGATTCTATCTGGACAAGGCAACGGACCTTTAGAAAGATAGAAGAATATATGGTAGTAACAGTACAGTACTAATAATAATAATAATAATAATAATAATAATAATAATAATAATAATATTATTATTATTATTATTAATATTATTAGCACAGGGTCTTACTACCCGTTCGGGTTATACGCACTTACGCTAATGTGTAATGGTAGGATGATTGCGAGATGTAAATGGAGGACCTACAGTTTAACTTGGAATCCGAACCACGGTGGAGGCCTGGCATTCCCCACATTCACAAGTTGTGATTAATACACTCCTTGTCACAGGTGAAGGAAAGGTTTGGTTATAAGAATATTAATCATGATGATGATGATGATGATGATGATGAGTAAAAAAAAAGTTGGTAATCTGTTTGACATGAGAATATTTGTAGACATTTTTATATAATTTAAAAAAAAGGTATTTTATCGTTAGACTTATCGAAATGGATATAATTTTGTGAATTATGAATACCAATAAAGGGCAGTTTCATTTTTCAACAAGCACCAATAGTTTCTAAAGCAATTCAAATGGAACGATTATGGAGTAGTAAAATAAAATATATGTAGAAAGATTATCGAAGCTCGTAAAACCCTATTGATATTCTGAATCTAATGGAAAAGATTTTAAAAGAAAAGTTTGGGTTTGTGCTGCTCTGAATGAAAACAACTCGGTCCATCTAGTATTAAAACATTTAATTTATTTACTTACTATTATGGCATTAGGAACCCCTAACGTTTATTGACACATTAACAAAAGTACGCCAGCTATCCCTATCATAAGCTAGTTGTATCCAATCCACCTCATTAAACCCTATCCCTATCATGAGCTAGTTCTATCCAGTCCACCTCATTAAACCCTATCCCTATCATGAGCTAGTTCTATCCAGTCCACCTCATTAAACCCTATCCCTATCTTGAGCTGGTTCTATCCAGTTCCCCTCATTACACCCTATCCCTATCATGAGCTAGTTCTATCCAGTCCACCTTATTAAACCCTATCTATCTCTATCTTGAGTTGGTTCTATCCAGTAAACCTCATTACACCCTATCCCTATCATGAGCTGGTTATATCCAATAGCCCTCATTACACCCTAACCTTGTCATGAGCTAGTTCTATCCAGTTCCCCTCATTACACCCTATACCTATCATGAGCTAGTTTTATCCAGTCCACCTCATTAAACCCTATCTATCTCTATCTTGAGTTGGTTCTATCCAGTCCACCTCATTACACCCTATCCCTATCATGAGTTAGTTCTATCCAGTCCACCTCATTAAACCCTCTCTATCTTGAGTTGGTTCTATCCAGTAAACCTCATTAAACCCTATCCCTATCATGATCTGGTTATATCCACTCCCCCTCATTACACCCTAACCTTGTAATGAGCTAGTTCTATCCAGTTCCCCTCATTACACCGTATCCATATCATGATCTAATTCTATCCAGTCCACCTCATTACACTCTATCCCTATAATGAGCTAGTTCTATCCAATCCTCCTAATTGCGTCCTATCCATATCTTGAGCTAGTCCTATCCATTGTAAATTCATTAAACCCTATCCCTATCATGATCTAATTCTATCCAGTCCACCTCATTACACCGTATCCATATCATGATCTAATTCTATCCAGTCCATCGCATTACACTCTATCCCTAGAATGAGCTAGTTCTATCCAATTCTCCTAATTGCATCCTATCCATATCTTGATCTGGTCCTATCCATTGCACCTTCATTAAACCCTATTCATATCTTGATCTGGTCCTATCCATTGCACCTTCATTAAACCCTACCCCTATCATGAGCTAGTTCTATCCAGTCCCCTCACTATATCCTATCCCTATCTTAGACCCAAGAAGTTCTAGTTTCTTCCATTCGCGCTGCATGTCCTGTTCACTATAACCAGCGAGGTTTGATTGATCACCCTCAAAATGTCTAGTGATAAGTATAGGCCATATACCTCATAATTATGTAACCTTTCCCGACCTCCATTATCTTCAACTCTTTTTGGAACAAATAGTTTCTTAATTATCTTGTTTTCTAACACCTTAAATGTATTCTTGACGTGTAAGGTAAGAAACCGTGTTTCCCAACCATAAATAACCACTGGTGAAACAATTGTTATGTAAATTGTTAGTTTTATATTTCTCGGCAACTGAGGGTGTTAACATATTACCCGCTTAAGTGGTCAAATGGTCTGGGATGAGTAACCTGCGACCCTTTGAGGTGCTCAGCGCACCCATTTTGCACATTTCTTAAAAAATCAAAAATATATCTTTAATATTTAAAAACTATACATTCCCCGACGTCGTGTATTTAAACTAAACAAAATCAAAAGACACATATTTTTTAAAGCATAGTGTCAAAAACATACTATTATCGATATATTTATTTATGATTGGTGCACTATCATAATTTGGAGAAAAAAATGACTATACATGAAGTGTACAGCCTTATAAGGAAAACCTGAAGTGGCGATGTGGCCTTCCAAAGTAAAAAGGTTCTCCACGCCTGGTCTAAGGCGTCACTCACGTGTTAGACTGGCCTGCTGATGACGTGGGGATCGGGGTTCGAAACCCCGATCGGGTCTACTGAATGAAGTTGCTTACTTGGGGATTTCGAAGCTATTTTGCAAAGCGGTTTACATCTTAGCTTGACGCACCTAAGCAGTCTAAGCACCAACATACACGCGAATGTACGAAAGAGAAAGTGAGGGAAGAAAATGAGAATTTCACCCTGTAAGATATATATTTTATCTGCTGATATGAGTTATCCTCTTCTAATCGACGAGAATAACCAACCACTCTACTATTTGCATATTGACAACATTGACTTGCTTTCAAAATAACCTTTATGTTGTTTTCTATTTTAGATAAACATATTTTTCTTCTGTGGAATTTTTTTAATATACATTTCAGCAGGAAGATTCCTACAGTACATTTTCGATATTAAATCAAATAGTCTGAGTTGTGAACAATAAAAAAAAGTTTAAAAAAACTCCATTAAGATTTTTAAAATAATTTTGTGAAAATGTGAGACTATTTTTTAAACTATTTAATGATTTATAGATTTTGTTTCAAAGAGATACCAATGAGTCCCGCCGAATAAAACGAACACACATTGAGATGGTAAATCCCATCTCAACTTTCTGTGACGACACAGGAAGGCATCGTCCTGAAGCTCCNCCTAAAATGGTTTCCCATCTTCCTTCGATGCAAATGAGGGTACCTCTAAAATGCTTCCTTTCTCACCATACCCCATTAGAATAATTATCATATATGCGTATAGTCTGAATATATAGTAATACAAAGTGATAAACACCTATTGACCTTGTAATAGCATGTACAGTAGCTCCATGGCTTCTTTGGTGCTAGCTGATAGTTCACAGCTGACGCCTTTGAAAAGTTACCACACCAAATTTTGTATCCCTACGCCGAACCATATGATCTGCAAAAACATGTATTTATCAGCTGTAACTTTTGACAGTCGAAATTTAGGTATATACCTATATGTTGACTGTCATCTGTCAGCTGTGAGTTGTCAGTCAGCACCAAATAATCCATGGGGCTACTGTATTTCCTGTGTGTATACTAACTTTACTTACTCTATGGTACAAGAAACTCGAAAGTTTACTGTCTCACCTACAAAAGTACTCCAGCGATCCCTCTACCTTTAAATAGATCCAACCAGTCCACCTCATCACACCGGGTATCTCCTTCAGGGCCAATATAATGTTATCCTCCCATCAGCTTCTAGGTCTTCCTAATGATCTCTTCCCATTGGGTTTGTCACTCAATACCCTGGGCACGGTTCTGGATTCTTCCATCGACGCTGCATGCCCTAACCACCATAATCAACGAAACGTGATTATCCTAGCAATATCTTGTGATGATAACGGAATATATACTCATCATTATGTAACCTCCTCCACTCCCCAGCATCTTCATCCCTTTTTGGACCAAATATATTCCTAAACACCATGTTTTATAACACCCTAAATTTATTGTCATTGTGTACAGTAAGTTACCGTGTTTCTCGATTGTATTTTCTTCCTAATCAACACATTTATAATTATTACCTTTATTACTAGTTAAAATGTTTTCTAAACATTTTACCTCACTAACCACATCAAACTATTATGGTTTGTGTATTATTACAATTAATAATAATAATTAGCATCGCATCTTACTACCCGTTCGGGTTATACGCTTAAGTACCAATTAGGCTAATGGGTTAGTAAATGTGAAGGTTGAATATAAAAGAAGTGAACACGCATTTGCGTGGAAAACAATTTTTGAAAAAATAAAACAGTCCACCCAAGCGGGATTTAAACCTCGATCTCCCAATCCTCGGCAGCCTAGCTCAACACGAAACTAGAGCGTTAGCCAACTACGCGATCAGCGAGGTGGGTATTATTACAATTGCATTATCTATCATACAAAAACCGTAGATTTCAGAGTAAGAAACAAAGTTAGTCAAGAGGTTGAAAGGTGAAAAATGTACGCCAAAGTTCGTTCCGATATTTTGGTTAAGTTAACCAAATTCAGGGTGAATGACATGTGGAAACCACACTTGTTGAACCCATTCATAATTCTGGACCCAACCTTCCTTTGAGACAGACAGCAAAAATAACGCTTAGGATCCCTTGGTCATCGATGAATGAAGTAAAGTACTGAAAAAAAAATTACAATTCTATTCCACCATAATTTTGAATGCATGACAGGAGGACTAAACAAACATACCCATATCAATTTTCACTCAGACGTAAACGTGTCATTTGTCCTCAAGAGGCTGATTTTGATTTCGTTTCAGGCCCACTATATCACATAAAGAATCTGGAAGCACCGAGGATCGAACCCGGGACCTCTATGTCTGTAGCCAGGGACAGAGGCTGTCAAACTCTACCTTAAGAGTGTAAATACGCGGAAAACCGGATAGGTAGTAAGAAAAAGAGCAAGAAAAACAAGTTTATATTAAAAATAACATTTATATTACAAGGACAATTTGTATCACAGTTCAGTGTATTTTATAACGAGTGTGATGCTTTCACAGTACACTATATTACACTATATTACATTATTATTATTATTATTATTATATTTGTGAAAGATCCTCAAAAGGACAGCTTAAGTACACACCTCTTTTAAATCATAAAATAATAACTGAAATGGTTTTTTTTTACAGGACAACGGGAAAAGCACTTTTAAAAAATATATATATAATGAAGTGAATGAGGGTGACATAAGTTGTTAACATGACAAACTGAGGTAGGTGGAGGAAGGGGGGAGGGTGTTAAGAGAGGGGGAGAAATAGATGAAAGGGAATGATGGAAGAGCATCACGCAAACAAATTATTCCGTTCAGCACGCTAACCACTCAACGCTGAATTGTTATTTTACAGGCCACTTGGATGTAACTGGAGTCGAGAAAAACCGAATTTATATATATATATATATATAAATTGGAAATTCACAACATATATATTTTTATTAAAGTGACAGAGACATAACGAAGAGGGGAGTAACATTCAACGACTAACAGATACGCTCCGATTACAGGCAGTCATAAATATGCGTGAGCCATTATTTGTAGTTAACAAAATAGTAGTCAAGAGTTGCTGATCAATACAGTATATTTTTATCAGATTATTTGATGTACTCTTTAAACACGATTTTAGTATAGATTTCAACGGAAAGGATAAAGGAAGGTAAACACAATACCTATCATGTTTCAAAGCACAAACAAAATTATGGCGTCATGGACACTGCATGTATCAAGTAGTAGTTGGCGATTGATTGGTGAATTTTACCTGGGGTTTGCTAGGCCCGTCTCATACAAGCGCAACTTCACCCCGTCATCGACAGTCCAGTCTATTATTATTATTGTTATTATTATTATTATTATTATTATTAGCAACGCGTCTTACTACCCATTCGGGTTACACGCACTTACGCTAATGTGTAATGGTAGGGTGATTGTGAGATGAAATGGAGGACCTACAGTATAACGTGGAATCCGAACCACGGTGGAGACCTGGCATTCCTCATATTCACAAGATGTCTTGTCAGAGGTGAAGGAAGGGTTAGGTAATCAGATAAATATTTGCCGGGACCAAGGATTGAACCCCGGCCGCCAGCACAGAAGTCTGACACCTTACCCCTAGACCACCAGGTCACCTTCCAGTCTATTGTGAGAGTGATAGACCACTCGGCTATTGAAGCAGGTTATCTTAAGGTGCGGCAGAAGGGAGTGCAAGTATTTTTTCAGTTTTTATGGAATATAAATTTGTTGGCAAAAATATTTCTCTAGTAGCAATATAAGAGTTTAGTTTTCTGCACATGCTAATATCAACAGATCTTGAATATCTGTCAAGGGTGTCCTGGAATGTTGGCAAAATATTTTCTCTTTATTTAAAATGTTTCGACAACATTCCAGGACATAACAGATATTCAAGATCTGTTGATATTAGCATGTGCAGAAAACTAAATTCTACATTGCTACCGGAGAAAAAATTGATTTATTTTGGCAAAAAAAAAAATATAATGCTATAAAAACTGTAAAATTACTCGTGTTCCCTTCTGCCGCACCTTAAGGGTCAAAAGTACTTATATAAATTTAAGTTAAAGTATATTTAGCCTTAGTCTCCTTCAAAAATATGTATGCGTAATGTGTAATAGGCAAAAACCCATTACAAGACCGTATTGACATATTTAGAATAGGCATAGGATTAGGTTGTTTCTCGTACAATTTAGAAATTAGGATGTTTTCGTACCAAAGGGTGCTTGTTATATAAGGATATATTTTTAGATGAAGTGTACCCGCATTCGCGTTGAGGGAGAGTGGAAAACCATTTTGGGATAGCCACCCTCAATACACCCGACAGAGATTCTAACCTCGATCTCCTCACCATCGGCAGTCTAGTCTACTGCGAGAGTAGCACGTTAGACCATGCGGTCACTGAAGCGGGTCCAGTTTTTATTCCTAAACTGTCTAGAAGAATGGTAATCACTTATAAAAAAATCGAAAAACATGATAAAGTTTTAGTTAAAAATTAGTGGCAAACCTTATAATCATACAAACTTCTCTAAAATTATTTTTATAATTTTTATCCAATATAAAAGTCAATCAGGAGTTCTAAAAATAGAAATTAAATTCACAGCTTTGATACTAAATGAATATATCTATTAACTAATTAATTAATTAGACTAACACCCATATAATTATCAATCAAGTAAATGTAGACACATAAAAGCACAAAGTTATTGTGTATAGTGGATAAAGGTTGTAAAGATAGCTTCAGACACCTGTAGTCTATTTACAGGGTGTATCGGTGTATTTGGGAAGTACCTAACTGGAATGTGGGTAGTAAACCTCAAAATAACACAAAAAATCCTTATGAACATATGTCCTATGTTCGATGGTTCTCGAGATGAGGTGTTCCCAGGTTTTGGTGGAATTGTTAATAGTCCTACTTGATATTTTGTAATGTTAAAAGGTTCATAGAAGCGTATGAATATGAAACAGTTTTTTTTATTAAACCTCTGAAATGAGAAAACCAAAAAATGACTAAATTAGCGTGAACGGATTATATCAACCAATATTAAACTATTAACCATGGATACTAATAAACTAACTAGGCAATTCCCTAGTTGGCTGTCTATGAAAAAAAATAAAGCAGCTACAGGGCAATGCCTCGCGTTAATGGAAAGATACGCTACCTCCACTATACGTACAAAAAAGTAGCCCTATGGCTTCTTTGGTGCTGACTGACAGCTTACAGCTGACAGCTAAAAGCTTTGAAACGTTACCAGACCAAATTATGTATCCGTACGCTGAACCATATGATCTGCAAAAGCATGTTTTTAGCAGCTGTCACTTCTTATGGTCAAAATTTAGGTATATACCTAAATGTTGACTGTCAGAAGTGAGCTGTGAACTGTCAGTCAGCACCAAAGAAGCCATGGGGCTACTGTAGTAACGGCTCGATTTCTCCTCCTAGCAACAATAAAAGGTTAACATATTATAGCAATTTTATTTCTTCATTCCAACTTTCAAAGAAAGCAGATCCAAGAAAATATACAAACTTTTTTTTATCAACATTGATAACATTTTACTATATTATGAGTTCTATTTCCATGTATTGACTAGTTTTTAGACCTATCTACGAAAGGTTGATCATAATATTAACCAATCTAACAAAACATAGCCCTCAAATGGTGAGCGCATGTAATTTAAGACTCCGTATGTAAAAAAAAAAGTATATTTCTGTCATAAGAGTGGATAAGGTGAGAGTGAAATAAATTAATTATAACTTATTTTTATTAAATTAATTATACGAAAAGGCCAAGTAAAGCCGGTCATGATTGAAAACAGGCTTGTACACACACACACACACACACACACACACACACACATATATATATATATATATATCTCAACCATGAGCTATGACTAATTAATAGTAACTGGGACGACCAGTTTAACCGGTAACTGTCTCAAGGTGACCTGGCGGTCTAGGGGTAAGGTGTCAGACTTCTGTGCTGGCGGCCGGGGTTCAATCCTCGGTCCCGGCACAGATTTATCTGATTACCAAACCCTTCCTTCACCTCTGACAAGACATCTTGTGAATGTGGGGAATGCCAGGCCTCCACCGTGGTTCGGAT
>CABFVX010000152.1:87600-117283 GCA_902151425.1 Timema shepardi | reverse complement strand
GGGGGGGGGGAATACACCAGTTCATCCGGCCAGAATACTAATCACAAATTCTCAGTCACTGTCAAACCAGAAAATGCGAGTCCGACGTCTTTGTCCACGTTTATGCCGTTAAAGGTTATTATTATTATTATTATTATTTACAGGTGTTTTAACTGACGAGTTTGCGCGAAAATTTACCCCAAAACCATCACCCCTTAAAACAAAATTCCAATTCAAACAGGATTCGAAGCGGGTAGTTTCACATACGGTTGCTCACCGTCTGAAACGAGCTACGTCTTAACGCCAAGGCCAAGGAAAAAAATATAATAAAACAATAAAAAAATATGTTAATTTAGAGCAGTGTTTCTCATATGGCGGTCCTCAGACACTAATATTCTCATTTCCCCTCGTTTTCTGGTTTGTGGAAATACCTTTTTTTATTTTCGTCTGCGTTTCCCTACATTTTTATTCTTTGTCTCTTTTCTTTCGCTTCTTTATTTGCCCAGTGTTTTTGGAGACACACTCCAACAAATTGAAAAGATAACTTACCCGTTGAGCGAGGTTTTTTTTATATCAAAGAAAGAAAACTCAATCTATGCCAAGGCTACAATTCTAATGTAGCAGAATGTTTTATAGAGCGAGTAATTTACGGAGTAGATACAAACGCCCGAACAAGTGCATTCGGATTGTTTTTTTGTTTTTGTTTTTTAACTTTTTCTCAAGATTACAAAGATATGTAATAGAATCAAAATTAAATTTAGATATTTAGAGCGTGAATGACACTGACATTATAATAATCACAATCACAATCACAAATATAGCCAAATGTATGTAATCTTGTCCATATTCTGTATTGGTAATAAAAGATTTTTGTTTTAAGTTTCAACAATCCTTTTCAAAATTACATCATTGAGTGCGTTTAAAAAAAATATTCCGAGCTGAAATCTTCTATTGCATAGCTCTGATGCATTAAATCTCTTTGGATTTCAACTATCAATTAAGTAGCTAAAGATAACTAATCTGAAAATAAGAAATGCATAGAAATAAATAATATATAATTTTAAAATAAGGATAGAAAAATATATTATAGTAAAAATAAAACTATTTTAATTAAATGAAACATTGATATTAATCGAAATCTGCGTTTAATTAAAAAAAAACGTTAAAGTTTTGACATTATACACGTGATTCAGGGTCGTTCGGTGGTCGAGTCACAGGCCGTATATCAATATTATTACAGCCATGCCCAAATTTATAGGGGGGCAAAAGGGGATCCCCAGCTAAAAAAGCCCTCCTTTATACAGAAATATGATAGTTAAAAGATAAATTTATTTTAATAAATAAAATAAAAATTCTGACAATTAATCTCTTAAAATTGATATACTTTTTAATTATCGTTACTAATGTTGATATTATAATTGAAATTTTGGGAGTGTTTGCTCCGTTGTCATCGACGTCGTAAAGTGTATTGTGGACAGATGCATCCCCCACATACCTCTCCAGCGTTGCGAACCCTTAATTTACCCTTTAAGATGTATCATGATTTAGGTTGGAAGAACAAATTATAAAAAAAATTTAATATACTAATTTATAATAATAATATATAATAATTTTGTTAATGCTGCAAGTAATCTGAATTAATATGTGAATATATTAAAATTGTTTTAGTAAATTATTTAACTACCAGATAGTGTTCTTCCTACCAAAATCATGGATTTTTTTATAAGCTTACCATGCGTTATTTTTTTTACTCCACTGAGGCTTAGCTTATAAGTTAGGGATGTATTGTAATTCAGCAAGGATTGACTGCTACCTTTCAGGACAAACAAAGTGTACACGTATTATAAATATTTTCACTTTAAATTAAACATTTTTCAAAACCAAACTGATATATACATTTTATTCAATCTTGGGAGAATTACTTTTCTCTAGGGCCGGTAAAGAAAACCAACAGCTTCTCAAAAATATAATTTTTTATAAGAGTATGTATTTAAAAAAGAAAGCAAACTGTATTATGAAAGTAAATGAAAAAATTAAAATATTTATGTTTTGTTATGAGTAAAACACCATCATTTAGAAGAAAAGATATAATATATGAATATTTCGTAAAATAAAACTTTACAGAAATTTTTACTATCAGAATGATCAGTAAAATTCGAAGCAAAACAAAAAATTACAAGAGAAAATATATTTTACCTGCGTTTTCAATTTTTAAAAAAGTATATTTAAATGTTGTTGTATCGACAATCCTGGCACCATATTTTATGGGCCACATTAACATTAAAAATAAATGGTACAAAACACCACACACATACTTTATCGCCTCTTTATTTAAAAATGGAGAAATGAATTACATAAAACTCGTAACATATCTGAAATAATATACACTGTTACAGAAACATCCTTTTACTAAATAGCATAAGAATCAATTAGCCAGAACTCAATTTAACTTAACAAGTGCCTATAGAAACGAATGTCAATCAATATCCGATTAAGAGAAATTCGGTTATTTCTCTCTTTTTAAAAAAAAACTCCTCGGGGGGAGCCTTATAAAAACGTTCGATACTAATTTATTGCCCGATCAGTAAAATGGTTTCGTTTCTAGGCCGTAATTCCGGTATAAAGAGATATATTGACACTACGATATCGTAGAAAATATCTTTTTTTTTCTGTTTTGGGGGTATTGAAACGTCTACATCTATTAAAATATCGAATTAAGTTTCTTAGACAATCACAATACTTTCTTTAACAAAGAGATCACGAGAAAGTTTTTTTTTAGCCCCGCGTCCTACTACCCAATCGGGTTATACGCTTTAAGTACTAATTATTCTAATGGATTAGGACTTGGGAAGGTTGAATTAGAGGAAGTGAACCCACATTTGCGTGGAGGGAGAGTGTAAAACCATTTAGGAAAAACCACCCCCAGTCCACCCGACCGAGATTCGGACCTCAAGCTCCCCGTCCTAAGCAGTCGAGCTTCAACACGACAAGCGCGTTACCCAACTAGTAATTAGTAGTAATTAGTAATCTTATAGTGTCAATTTCTTACTCAAACTATCTATCTTGTGTCCACCGATGAGGATCTGAATAGAATCAAACCACGGCTTCCCAAATACGAGCCAGGTGTACCAAACGGTCACCCAAACACCTTATTATCCACTCATTAAAGTCCTTAATCGGGACTAACTATATATATATATATATAAGGTAATTAATAGTGTTTTTTTAATTTTGTCAAATTCGCTTCAATCAAATCCGCTAAAATGCTACCTCCCTCATCCTTACCCATTTAGAGTAATTATCAAATATACGTACAACATGAATATGTAGTATGACACGGTTATATCCCCACGTGATTTTAACAGAAATAATTACATTTTAAGACTCAGATTTCTTGAAATAATACTACTGTACTCTATGACATAAGGAACTCAGAAAGTTAATTACCGTGCTTACAAAAGTTCGCTATCTATCCCTTTCTTGAGTAAGTTATATCCAGTCCACCTCATTACACCCTACTCCTATCTTGAGCAAGTTATATCCAGTCCACCTCATTACACCCTACTCCTATCTTGAGCAAGTTATATCCAGTCCACCTCATTACACCCTACTCCTATCTTGAACTAGTTATATCCAGTACACCTAATTACACCCTATCCCTATCCTGAGATAGTTCTATCCAGTCCACCTAATTACACCCTATCCCTATCTTGAACTAGTTATATCCAGTAAACCTCACTACACCCTATATATCTCCAGTCCATTCTAATATTAGCCTACCATCTGCGTCTAGGTCTTCCCCGATGTTCTCTTCCCAATGGTACCCTGAACACGATTTTAAATTCTTCCGTTCACACTGAATGTCGTACCCACCGTAATCTACGAGATTTGACTATTGTAACAATGTCTTGTTATAAATACGGGATATGTAACTCATCATTATGTAACCTCCACTACTCTCAGTAGCATAATCTCTTTTTTTTAGCCACCCACCTATGTGGCGTAGTTGTCTAACGCGCCTGTTCGTGTTGAGCCAGACCACTGAGGACGGGGAGATCGAGGCTCGAACCTCAGTCGGGTGAACTGGGGGTAGTTTTTCCTAAATGGTTTTCAACTCTCCCTCCACGCAAATGCGGGTTAACTTCCTCTAATTCAACCTTCCCAATTCCTAATCCATTAGCGTAATTAGTACTCAAAGCGTATAGCCCGAGCGGGTAGTAAGACACGGTGCTAAATATTATATTAATATCTTTTTGAGCCAAATATCTTCATAAACACCTTGTTTTTCAAACAACTTCCCATTTTTGTCTTCGTGTGAGGTACAAATTAAATGTGATTTGTAGGATAGGTGCTAAGTATTTGTAGTGATATATTTGTTAAATAAAAAAAACACGACACACCCATATAAATAAACGCGTATCCCGCTAGTTTTCTATTCCCCGCATCACAGAAGGAGTGAATCAATCCCGCCCGACCACAAATGAAAGGAACAAACGGTCCCGTCACCGCCCGTAAGTGACGTTTAGTTATTTCCCTCCCCTTACTCACCCCTTCACCCTCAACCCTTGCAGACAAGATAGAGCGGGATCGGGGGGGAGGGGGGAGTAGAAACACCCACTTCCTAACCCCATCCCCTAGGGCCGACAAACATCCTATCCAACCGAGCATGAGGGAAATAGGGCGCCCGTCCCTCAGAAGGGGTGCGGGGGTGAGGATGGAAAGAGGGAGTGGTTGGAGGGAGCGAAAGAGAGAGAGAGAAATACTGTCTTATTGCGGGCCATTCGTAATCATGCGTTCCTACCCGTCACAGACGTTCACGAGGGGGGATGCACACACACAGGACTGCCAACATTGTGGACTTCTCCCTTAATCTAGTAAGGTTTATTTCGACAGATTAAGGTGGGGTAGACGGGAACGGGAATCAAGGTCAGTATTTATTGTAGTTTTTATGATACAAAAATCTTGTTTTTACTAAAATAAATAATATATTGCTTCAGTAAATTATTATTATTACTAGCACCACGTCTTACTACCCGTTCGGGTTATACGCACTTACGCTAATGTGTAATGGTAGGGTGATGGTGAGATGAAATGGAGGACCTACAGTTTAACGTGGAAACCGAACCACGGTGGAGTCCTGGCATTCCACGCATTCACAAGTTATAATTAATACACGTCTTGTCAGAGGTGAAGGAAGGGTTTGGGCAATCAGATAAATTTGTGCCGGGACTGAGGATTGAACCCCGGACCACAAGCAGAGAAGTCTGACACCTTATCCTTAGACCACCAAGTCACCGATGATTCAAAAAATGTATGTGATCTTTATATGATTTTTCACCTTTTGAGATTAGTAAGATTTAATACTTTTTTTAATGAACCTAAAATGTGTCTAAGATATTTATCAACATATCAACATTTTTCGAAATATATTATTTTTGGGTTGGATTCGAAAACTTAGAATAGTAAAATATTCATACAGATTCGATTTGAAACATTACCATAGTAAGCATAGACTAAATTATTTGAGTCAAATCTGAACCTAATTTTAAAATAAACCATTTTTATCGTGTTTTTTTTATAAATATGAGATTTGACTAAGATTCAATTCGATAAAGTCAATTTAGCATGAGATTTGATTCGTATTCTACTGGATTTTTTTAAGAAACACGAGAATAAATTTGGATTCAAGTAAGTTATCCAATATTAGGATTAGATTCGAAATTGAAAATTATGGTTTTGCACAGGCCTAGTATTAACATAAATAAATTTATCACACAAGGTACAGTAGCCCCATGGCTTCTTTGGTGCTGACTTACAGCTTTGAAAAGCTACCAGACCAAATAATGTATCCCTACGCCGAACCAAATGACCTGCAAAAACATGTGTTTAGCAGCTGTCACTTCTGACAGTCAACATTTAGGTATATACCTGAATGTTGACTGTCAGAAGTCAGCTGTGAACTGTAAGTCAGCACCAAAGAAGCCATGGGGCTACTGTATGTAGAGAAGAACCTATATTTAATTGGTCAAATAGGGACCAGTCTTAACAAGCTCTGCTACGCACTTGAGTGACCGGATAGTCTCCAAGGGGTCATTCTCACAATAGACTGGACTGCCGATGACGGGAAGATCGGGGTATAAATCCTGGTCGAGTTTGCTGATGATTTTTTTCCCCCTAAATGGTTTCTCCTTTCTCCCTCCAAGCCAATGCGGATACAATTAAACTTTCTTCATCCTTGACAAATTTGTGTAATTAGTTATTATTATTATTATTATTATTATTATTATTATTATTAGCACCGCGTCTTACTACCCGTTCGGGTTATACGCACTTACGCTAATGTGTAATGGTAGGGTGACTGCGATATGAAATGGAGGACCTACAGTTTAACGTGGAATCCGAACCACGGTGGAGACCAGGCATTCCTCACATTCACAAGATGTCTTGTCAGAGGTGAAGGAAAGGTTTGGTAATCAGATAAATCTTTGCCGGGACCGAGGATCGAACCCCGGCCGCCAGCATAGAAGTCTTGACACCTTACCCCTAGACCACCAGGTCACCTGTAATTAGTTAATATGTAGGCCTATATAGCCCTAATGTGTATTGATACGCAGTAATAAAAAAAATGCTCTGCTTATCCTGTCAATACTCCACAATACTGCATAAATCATATAGGGTTAAATTAACTTTACAGAAACCCGCTTCGGTGGCCCCCATGGTCTAAGGTGTCACACTATCACAATATACTAGACTGCCGATGACGCGGAGATCTTGGTTTGATCCTGGTAAGGTGTACTGAGGGTGGTTTTCCCTAAATTTTCTCCCACTCTCTCCTCACGAAAATGCGGGTACACCCTTTTCTAATTTCAACCTTATTTAATCTCATTAGCGTATTTAGTGATTAAGAGTACAGCCCCAAAGGGGTATAAGACGAGGTGATAAAAATTATTTTACAGAAAGTGAGTATCTAACCTACTTAGCCTCAAATCCTAACTCTACACCACAAGATCCAACTTTTTTTTTTTAGATTAAAATGACCCACCTCGGTGGCGTAGTTGGCTAACGCGTTCGTCGTGTTGAGCTGCTCGACTGATGAGGACGGGGAGATCGAGGTTCGAATCTCGGTCGGGGGAATTGGGGGTGGTTTTTCCTAAATGGTTTTCCACTCTCCCTCCACGCAAATGCGGGTTCACTTCCTTCTAATTCAACCTTCCCAATTCCTAATCCATTAGAGTAATTAGTACTTAAAGCGTATAACCCGAACGGCTAGTAAGACGCGGTGCTTAATATTATTATTATTATTATTATTATTTGATTAGAATGTAGGTTTGGATCAAAATTCAATCCATACCATTTTTGAATAAGTTTCACAGGGGCTGCGTTCAACCCCTCCCCTCCCCCTACGTCCCTTGAAGCCTTCACGACCACTTAAGCGGAAAGTGGCGTCACCGCGTGGAATCAAACGGCGCGTTAATGGAAACTCACGGCGCGACCGCACACCCTAAAAGCGTGGACCCAGGGCATGACCGGAAACTTAATTGTCCCCTTTATTTCCGGTACGGCGGTCTCCCACGCGGCGGCAATCAGTCAGTGGGCCTAATCTGCTCCCAAAACTTTCGCCACTTACGACAAAACACGTGGGATAAGTTGGGTGGAAAGAAAGGGAAATGGACCATTCTTTTTTTTTTCTGTTTGGAAGGGCGTTAATAGTAAAATTGTCACCAAGGTTGTAACAACATGATCCCACAGCAATTTATCAATTTTAGTGGCCCAAAGGGCATGTCATGTTGGGTTTGTTTGGTAGAACGGCTTTATGTACTTTATATTTCTAATTTAAGCTTTAGCGTAACAGGTCTACTAGACACTTATAATTACAGCAGCCCCATGGCTTCTTTGGCGCTGACTGACAGCTGACAGCTGACGGTTTTGAAAAGTTTTTAATATTAATATTAATATTTAGCACCGCGTCTTACTACACATTCGGGTTATACGCTTTAAGTACTAATTACTCTAATAGATTAGGAATTGGGAAGGTTGAATTAGAGGAAGTGAACCCGCGTTTGCGTAGAGCGAGAGTGGAAAACCATTTAGGAAAAAAAAAACCCAGTTCACCCAACCGAGATTCGAACCTCAATCTCCCCGTCCTCGGCAGTCGAGCTCAACACAAGCGCGTTAGCCAACTACGCCACCGAGGCGGGTTTTTGAAAAGTTACCAGAACAAATTATGTATCCCTACGCCGAACTATGTGATCCGCAAAAACATGTCTTTATCAGCTGTCACTTCTGACAGTCAAAATTTAGGTATATTCCTATATGTTGACTGTCAGAAGTCAGCTGTGAGCTGTCAGTCAGCACGAAAGAAGACATGGGCCTACTGTACATTACACACAGCAACCAGACCCCTGAAATGTGGGTTTACCCTTAAGCCAAGGATAGCAAAACTATGGCAAAACGATTCGTGTGGCATTTCAAAATGAAAAAAATAAATAAACATAAAGTAAAAATTATCCCAGGGTGGTATAATTTTTTGAGGTCAGACATTTTATTAAACGTCATGTTTTAATGAACTTTATTTAAAATCCATGAATATAAATCATATTGGCTGTTACGTGGGGCCTGAGTGCATCTGGTGGGATGTTGAAGACAACATGTTATAAACCGTTAGCTATCAAAATACAACAATATGATTCAAACTAATATGGGTAAGATTATATATGAGTAGTGGAGGGGTTACTTTCAATGCTTTTACATTATTATTATTATTATTATTATTATTATTAGCACCGCGTCTTACTACCCGTTCGGGTTATACGCACTTACGCTAATTTGTAATGGTAGGGTGATAATGAGATGAAATGAAGGACCTACAGTTTAACGTGGGATCCGTACCACGGTGGAGGCCTGGCATTCCCCACATTCACAATATGTCTTGTCAGAGGTGAAGGAAGGGTTTGGTAATCAGATAAATCTGTGCCAGGACCGAGGATTGAACCCCGGCCGCCAGCACAGAAGTCTGACACCTTACCCCTAGACCACCAGGTCACAATGCTTTTAATTCAAGTTATTGAAATTAATACTTTTAAAGACACTCACTTTAAACAATTAATTTATTTATTTTCTTTAAGGTTTAAGCATTACTTAATAGTTACAATTTTACGTGAGTAATTCATTATATTTAATTATAATCACCAACTTTTGATTTTTAATACTTGTTTATAAACGCAAATAATAAGAGGTAAACCACTAGACTAGCTATAAATTCCGCCAGTCCTCAAGTGGCACACTTGACTAGTTCAAACTTCAGCTAGTCCTCAAGTGACACACTAGACTAGTTCAGAATTCAGCTAATCCTCAACTGACACATAAGACAAGTTCAGAATTAAGCTAATCCTCAACTGACACATAAGACAAGTTCAGAATTCAGCTAATCCTCAAGTGACACACTAGACAAGTTCAGAATTCAGCTAATCCTCAAGTGGCACACTATACAAGTTCAGAATTCAGCTAGTCCTCAAGTGGCACACTAGACTAGTTCAAAATTCAACTAGTCCTCAAGTGACACACTCCACTAGTTCAAAATTCAGCTAGTCCTCAAGTGACACACTATACAAGCTTAGAATTCAGCTAATCCTCAAGTGACACACTAGACAAGTTCAGAATTCTGCTAATCCTCAAGTGGCACACTAGACTAGTTCAAAATTCAGCTAGTCCTCAAGTGACACACTAGACTAGTTCAGAATTCAGCTAATCCTCAAGTGGCACACTAGACTAGTTCAAAATTCAGCTAATCCTCAAGTGGCACACTAGACTAGTTCAGAATTCAGCTAGTCCTCAAGTGGCACATTAGACTAGTTCAGAATTCAGCTAGTCCTCAAATGACACACTAGACTAGTTCAAAATTCAGCTACTCCTCAAGTGACACACTCGACTATTTCAAAAATGCAGCTATTCCTGAAGTGGCACACATTATGGTCTTAAACCTTTATGATCCGAGTCCGGGTGATTTACTCTCAAGTCAATATTATTTAATTTAACCTTTGAGCGCTATCTTACACTTTATCCTTTTTCTTTGCGTAACTAATGATGTTTCATATAATATTCTTGATGTTCAATATTATTGGGAAATACATTAGATATTTTTATTATTTTATGAGTTAAGCGTAAACTTAGCTGCAAGGGTAGAAATAACTTATTTATATTCGTGTCTAAGTTACCCCCGCCTCACGGGTTATTGGATGAGAATAATCATGTTTTTGATCAACATTAGATCTAGGGGTATAGTTACGAGCAAAACTCTACTAGTTATATTATAAAAGTATGTTTCATGAATACGGAAGTGTGATATGTATAGACTTTCAAGACAAGCTTAAAATCATTTATTTAGAGTTATATTTTGAAGGGATTAGTCCTAATGTGTAGATGATAGGTTGTACTCATTCTAATTTGCGTATTGTTCGCAATAATCAACTTTGTTTTCATTTGAACTGATAATGTATTCTAACGATGAATATTTTCTAATTTAGTTAAATGCGATACAATTTCTTTCTTTTAATATTGGTTTGTATACGTAGGCGAAGTACTTATATTACATCCTGACTAGTTATGTAAATTTTGTCCAGAATTACGCACTGTCCGCAATCTCTAAAAATTATATTTTTCCTTCAAGCCAATGCTAATTCCATGCTATTCGTTTTGCATTTATATTAAGCAAAACCTTAACTCTCTCAATAGTCGAATACACAATTTTACTAGATGTTAAGATAGCTACAGAAGCCCCATGGCAGCTGACGGTTTTGAAAAGTTAGCAGACCAAATTATATATCCCTACGCCGAACCATATGATCTTCAAAAACATGTGTTTAACAGCTGTCACTTCTGGCAGTCTACATTTAGGTATATACCTAAATGTTGACTGTGAAAAGTCAGCTGTGAGCTGTGAGCTGTCAGTCAGCACCAAAGAAGCCATGGGACTACTGTAGGTCTGAATACTTGGGCTTGGCATATTTGAGTGTAGGTCAAATAAAGATCCCTGGTGATCTGCCTTTTTTTATTATTTGTCTTGCAACCTTTTCACTATGGCTGGTTTATTGAGCCTACATGGCATGCATGTTCAAGTAACCTAAGAGCTTAGTGAGAACGGTTGATTAGTGCGAGGAAGGAAGACAGTTAAATTTATGTGCTAGAAGCACTATTCAAATTTATTTGAATAGCATTTTTTTTTAAATTCATGACAACTATGACAATATCCATTCTACTATGATATAAAACATGTTGTTTAAAACCAAAACTCGGGCTAGGAATGAAACGGGGAAGGGTTTCATGGGGATCGTGAGGAGGGGTTGGGGGATAGGAAGGAACAAAAACATACCACTCATTGGGCCAGAGTAATTAAATTCAATAGTTACAGCACATTAGGGTATTTAATGGCATGTTAAATATTTCGACAAATGAGGGACGAGGAAATAAAGGGAGGGCAGGTTAGATCAACAAAAGCCACACGACAGTGACAAATGCGAGACTCGCAACATTTCAGCATTTTCCAAAATACAGCGAACCGATATAAATACTATAAACAATTTAGGTTTCAAGCATTTTAAACCTAAGGGGTGAAGATGTTAAGTAATTTTAATATAAATTTAACCCGAATTAGTATGAAAAGGATACGGTAAAATCACACTAATAAATTAAATGGGTAAAACTCTAGTGCACCTGGTCGGGATTCAAACCACGATATCTCAGTCACAGTTAAGAAAAAAAATCCTTTGAATTGAAACGTCACAACACCTGATCTCGTTTATTTCTCATTGTTTACACTTGAGCTTTAGTATACAACATAAACTGTTTTCTATTGATCTGTAGTAAAATGAAACTATAAAAAGAGAGAGCTTGAAAAAGTGAACCCAGAATCCTGACAATTAGTCCTATCTTTAACATTTCTGGAAGATGTAGTTTTGTTACAGACGCACCTTATCAAAGAAAGGAGGGAAAACACGATAGTTCGGGCCTTTTATCTAGCTAATAGTAAACATTTCTCAAACCTCGTGTAACTTTATTTGATTAGCTATGTGTGGAAATCAAGAGGAGGTTCCTAAAGGCATATGTTTAGAGCTTTATAAGCCATTGGTACAACTGAAAGGAACAGATTAGAAGCATACGAAACCTGGTACGACAGAAGAATGTTGGAAATATTATGGATAGAGATGGTAGGTATCAAGTACAGAAGTGCTAAGTAAAGCAAATGAAGAAAGGAAACTTTGGAAAGTTATACAGCAAAGAAGAGTTTTAACACGTTAAGAAACATACTGAAACATAATAGTTTGACGATGATGGTTAGAGAAGGAGATGTGGAATAGAAATATTCAAGAGAGAGACCAAGACTGGAGTGCATGAATAAGATGGCGAACGATGTTGGCAGAAGAAGGTACAAAGATGTAAACAAATCAGCCCAGGAGAGGCAAAATTGGAGAAAACTGCAGCAAACCGATCATATTATTATTATTATTATTTAGCACCGCGTCTTACTACCCGTTCGGGTTATACGCACTTACGCTAATGTGTAATGGTGGGGTGATTGTGAGATGAAATGGAGGACATACAGTTTAACGTGGGATCCTAACCACGGTGGAGGCCTGGCATTCCTCACATTCACAAGATGTCTTGTCAGAGGTGAAGGAAGGGTTTGGTAATCAGATAAATCTTTGCCGGGACCGAGGATTGAACCCCGGCCGCCAGCATAGAAGTCCGACACCTTACCCCTAGACCACCAGGTCACCTATAGAGTTAGTTAATCCCGGATAGCACACATATTAACTTAATCACCTGGAATTGTATTATCTGGATAATAAGGGGAATTCTTAAGCACAATTGTAACTGTTTTAGTTACTTCAGAATCAGCCTCTCTAACATTTTTTTAAAAAGGTATTTTAAGGGAGACCTGGCGCTTTAGGGGTAAGGTGTCAGACTTCTGTGCTGGGGGTCCGGGAAATTCAATCCTCGGTCCCGGCACAGATTTATCTGATTGAGAAACCCTTTCCTTCCCCTCTGACAAGACGTGTATTAATCACAACTTGTGAATGTGTGGAATGCCAGGTCACCACCGTGGTTCGGATCCCTTGTTTAAACTGTAGGTCCTCCATTTCATCTCACAATCACCCTACCATTACACATTAGCGTAAGTGCTTATAAACCAAACGGGTAGTAAGACACGGTGGTAATAATAATAGTAATATTTATAAAAAGTGTGATTGTTTTATTGAACATATTTTGTCTTATTATTGTGTTCATAGTTGCTACTTTCCAAGAACAATATCATATTTTATTAAAAACTAACAACTCGTATATATTGCAAAATATACCTTCGTATATAATTGAAGATTTTTGATGGGTTTTTTTTTATAACCGCGTCTTACTACCTGTTTAGGTTATATGCATAAATGATAATTACTCCCATCGTGTAGTGATGAGGAAAGAAGTATTTTATTGGTAATCTACCCGTATTCACGTGGAAGGAGATAGGGAAACTATTTATAAAAAACCACCCTCACTAGACCAAACCGGGATTCAAACCCCGATCCCCCTGTACGTTACGTTTCACAACAACAAACAACAAGTCACGGTTAGTAGAGTAGAGCAAATTATTAAATTATTATTATCATTATTATTATTATTATTATTATTATTATTAGCACCACATTTTACTACCCGTTCGTGTTAGAAGCACTTACGCTAATGTGTATATGGTAGGGTGATTGTGAGATGAAATGGAGGACCTACAGTTTAACGTGGAATCCGAACCACGGTGGAGGCCTGGCACTCCACACATCCACAATTTGTTATTAATACATGTCTTGTCAGAGGTGAAGGAAGGGTTTGGCAATCAGATAAATCTGTGCCGGGATCGGAGATTGAACACCGGACCCCCAGCACATAAGTCCGACACCTTACCCCTAGACCACCAAGTAACCTAGAGCAAATTAAATATTCAGTTACTTTGCAGACACACATTACAATTCATTGTAGCACTCCCAAGACTCCAGAGTCATTTGTATGAACACAGTTACAAGGGTGAAATGAGACATTTCCAGTGACTTATGGACAGACTGTTAACAACTCACAAATGGTTCAATCAAAAACTACCCATTCTGCAAATGATAACTCTACGAAGAAAGACCAACAGGATGAGCTATATTATGAAAAGAAATAGCTTATTGAGTGATTTTTTAAGAACATTTTAAGAACTTAGCAAGAAACGTAATGATAAGAATAGTTAAGAAACATATTTATTATAAATTGAATGGAATAACTAGTATACAACTGAAAATAAATATGTATTAGGTGTATAATGTATATAATAATTATTACATTTATGTATGAAAGATAATTAATTTATGTATGAAATTATTGGCAAGACAGAATAAATTAAGATATAAATAAAACAGTGAAATTTACAATCAGACTAGAATATTAATGAAACAAATAGCCGAAACTATTGTTAATGCATTTTAGTGGGGATATTCCCTCTTAGATATATTCTGAAAATTGAAAAACGACACTTGGACACGGGAATTGAACCCGGGACCTTCGGCTTAGTACGACAATGCTCTTATCACTGAGCTATCCAGGATTCGTCCCGTGCCCATGGTCATTCTTCACTCGTAGTTTAAGGCAGGGCACGGGCATGGGCACGGGACGAATCCTGGATAGCTCAGTGGTAAGAGCATTGGCATACTAAGCCGAAGGTCCCGGGTTCGATTCCCGTGTCCAGGTATCATTTTTCAATTTTCAGATTATGA
This sequence comes from Timema shepardi, assembly GCA_902151425.1. Lineage (NCBI taxonomy): Eukaryota > Metazoa > Arthropoda > Insecta > Phasmatodea > Timematidae > Timema > Timema shepardi. Next base: position 102,512 of record CABFVX010000152.1, on the reverse strand, counting down.
GACTAAAATATGTTTTTAAAATCAATAAGAACATTTAATACATGTAAAAATGCAAACATCTAATATAGCATACAAATTAACACAATGAAACCATGTATGTTAAAATAAAATAAAATTTCAAGACTAGAATATACACAGTATTTTGTTGGTTTTATAAATATATAGTCAATGTTGGATGATGGTAGAATGTAATAATTTAAGTTTTAATTGAAGGTGGAGGAGTGAATGTATTTTAGATTAATGTAAATTATAAAATATATTATTATTTAGTGATGTTACTAAAGGCAGGGTAGACGACGAATGCAACTAATGGATTGACCTCAAACAAGGAAAAAAGATAAGGTTTCAGGATCTAAAAAAAGAAAGAAAGGAAGCTGCTAATAGGATATGCTGGCGGACTCAATTTGTACAAGGCAACGGACCTGTTGAAAGACAGAACCCCTAATAAAAATAAAACATAATTTATTCAGAAATCTTCTAAAATAAGACTTCAATAGAACATACACCTGCCTCGGTGGCGTAGTTAGCTAACGCGCAAGTTTCGTGTTGAGCCAGACTGCAGAGAACGGGGAGAGAGTGGTTCGAATCTCGGTCGGGTGAACTGGGTGTGGTTTTCCTAAATGGTTTTACACTATCCCTCCACGAAAATGTGAGTTCACTTCCTTTAAAATCAAACTTCCCAATTCCTACCCCACTATCGTAATTAGCACTTGAGCATCTCGCCCGAACAGGTAGTAAGACGCGGTGCTGAGTAAATAATAGTACAGTCCTGGTTGAAAACTTTGTTCAGACAGGGATTGAACTCCGTACCTTTGTAGAGATTAACATATCGGGGAATTAGTACAAATATTGAAGAATATGTCCTAGGATATGTGTATTTTTTGTCACCACGTCTGACTACCCTTCAGGTCATACGCATATGTAGGCCTATTTATTATGCTAATGTGTTAGGGATCAATAAGGTTGAATATATAGTAAGTGTACCAGCATTTGTCTGAAGGGAGGATGTAAAAAACTATTTAGAAAAATAAAAACTCAATACACCACGCCTTTGGCCAATCGCTTGCCGAAGCGGGTCTCGGTTAGCTAATTTTGCAAGAAGATGCACGTTAAACCCAAGTGTCAATAGTTTGAACCCCTCTACAGGCATACTAAAAAATATATTATTTCATTTTATCAAAGCCTTAGCTTAACTGTAATAGATATTATATTGATGGGAATGTATTTATCAAGGGACGAAGGATAAGAGGGGGGTTGGTTAGGGTGGGGGAGGGAGTTTGACGCAATTCATGACAAAGTAAAACTGAGACCGCGATTTAGTAGATTTACATGCAATCACGACTAGTGCCAAATATGATTCATATAATGGAGCCCTAATTTTAATCAGTTTAATTTAATTCAAAAGTGCTGCAACGTAAAGCGAATATAATGGGGAAGGAAGAACAAAGATAGGTCTTAACCTAATTATAATTAGGGGAAGACAGTCGTTGTTAGTTAATTTAACACCCTCGTTACCCCTTCCCCTCAACATATCCGCTTTAAGAAACAAACGTCGCAAGTTTCGCTGAAGAAATGAGTTTTCGTTAAGGGTGTAGAAACCAAGATTTGTAATAGGTTTTAACAGATAGTTAATAAATTTGATTTTACAATTTTATGTAGCTATGAGAAATTTGAGAGAATATTCCCAAAATTGGTTAGATTAGAACCAAAGTTTGTTAATTCAGAAAGCACTAATATCAATAAACAAACTAACCAAATAAATGTTTGAAATAATTCAAACGCCGATGCTTAAAACCTTAGTCGAAATATAAGTGTATTAAAAAATTCAGTAAACTAAATATTCTTAAAAAAGTGTATGTCAAAAATAAACTATATGATGGTAAAAAGAAAAAATCCGGGACTGATTAGCACTTAATTCACCCCTTTCCTTTTCTCCTCACCCAACCTTAATAAGAGGCCACTAAGCAAAAACACTACAATAAATATTCTAGCCACCAACGGCAGGTACTCAAACTTTATTTTGAAGTTCCCCAGCGTTCGGTTAACACCTGTAACCTTACTATCTAGTGCTCTCGTGAGACGCTCTAACCGCAAGCGCCGTGCAGCGTAGTGAGGACTTGCCCCCTCCCCTCCCCCACCCCAATTCCTCCTCTCCGCCCTCCCGTGGACTAACGTGGAGCGATTCTATCCAGGTGGACACAAATTGCGGAACAACTCATCAAAGCTCGGTAATACCTTTACACGAACTGCAGAGTAATAATTAAATTCATAATGACTTTGTTAAAAATTGAACATGGAGGTTAGGTTAGTTTGGGTTAGGTTAGTGGTTAGAAGTTGAATGTGATTACAGGTTGTCCCGCAATTCTTGTGGACCGGCTGACAGTTATACTTTATTCCGCAATTCGAGTGCGCCCTTCTAACCATTTTCTTAACGCACCTTTGATATTTAGCTGAAGGGGAATTGGGACACCCCTTTACATGGATAGTTTATTACACAAATGAATACTGATGGCATCTTACATACCTTTACATGGCTATTGAAAGCTTATTAAACCCCTTTACATTGATAATTATATCTTCTTACACCCCTTTACATAGATAGCTTATTACTCCCCATCAAATGAATACTGATGGTATCTTACACACCTTTACATGGATAATGTTAGCTTCTTACACACCTTTGCATGGCTATTGATAGTTTCTTACACCCCTTTATATGATTATTATTGATAGCTTATTAAACCCCTTTACATGGATACTGATAGATTCTTACCACACCTTTACATGGCTATTGATAGCTTATTAAATCCCTTTGCATGAATACTTATAGCTTCTTACACCCCTTTACATGGAGAGATTATTACACCCCTTCAAATGAATACTGATGGCATCTTACACACCTTTACATGGATAATGATAGCTTATTACACAGAGAGTCTCTTACACATCTATATATATATATATATACTTATCTATGAAATAAAAGCTGTTCTTCCCTTTTCATAATTTTATTTAAATTAGGTTTTTAATTATGTTGATATATTTTACCTTAATCTTTGGGAGTAAACAACGTTTTAAAATAAAAAACTGCTTCTTAATAAGAAAGGATTTCAGTATTTTTGAAATGTGTTAGAGTGCTAAGGTAAAAGGAATTCTGAACCCCTCTCCCCACTTTTATACCAACATTAAATGAATAAATAAAATAAAATTTAGTTAGCAAAAATATATTATTGTGTATAATATGGAACCAAACTGATATTCTAATTCGAGTACCGACTCCTAATTCATATCAAAGTCAAACACGTCGGTCATACATGTCAAAGATCGAATACTATAGTCATAGTTCTTCATACTCTTAAGAGTATAAATTCAGACGAAATTTTACAAATCGACAAACACAAAATAAATCAAATCTCTACGCACACAAGTAAAATTGAGCCAATAAATGGGGATTTCCTTTCAGAAACAATAAATGATAACATTATTATTATTATTATTATTATTTAGCACCACGTCTTACTATCCTTCCGGGTTATACACTTTAAGTACTAATTACGCTAATGGATTAGGAATTAGGAAGGTTGAATGAGAGGAAGTGAACCAGCATCTGCGTGGAGGGAGAGTGTAAAACTATTTAGGAAGTACCACCCTCAGTTCACCCAACCGAGATTAGAACCTCGATCTCCCCGTCCTCAGCAGTCGAACTCAACACGACTAGCGCGTTAGCCAACTACGCTACCGAGGCGGATGATAACATTATTAAGGTCCTTGTTAGTTTTGTTGTGACGGTATTTAGAAATAAGTAGTGGAGCATAAATTCATAAACGTCATAAATCAAGTGGGTGTATAACTGACTTCACCGGGTGGAGCTGATTGGCAGTAAAACAGACAGGGGAGGAGTAAAATACCAATGGCTATACAATTTGTGTTGTGGCATCTGTTATTAAATTCCCCCCACTAGATTCACAAAGATCCTAAAACGGCTACCTTTCTTTTCACGGGAATTTAGATCTTGATGAGCAACCAAAAGGTTTTATTTCTTACTTTCTCTCGACACCTAGGATAGAAAGTATTGTGATCGTCAATAAAATCGAACTCGAGATTTTGATAATTAATGTAAACGTTTCATGACATACTGAAATAAAAAAAAAGTTATTTTCCCAATGCCATCTGTCTTTCTATCTGTACCTCAGGATAGAGTCGAAACTTTTTTCAACTATTGGGCTAAAACTTGGTAGCTGGAGTTTACGTAACCCCCGCCCCTCCCCCCCAATAGATTTTTGGAATTAGATATATAACTTTCAATTTAAGGGTAGTTTACTGAAGGGCGAAATGAGAAAAAATTGATTTTCTTGAAACTCGCTATTTTGCTTAAATTTATATACCGGTATAGACACGGTTTATCATTAATAACAAGATGACAATTCTCATTTTCTCATAAACATTACTATGAGGGTACTTTCCATAAGTAAATTTTACAATTTTCACAATTTCTCAGCAACTATTTGATATATGAAATAACTTATCTTAATAAAGTTGTAGTATTTGTAAAGAAATAATATATATATATATTTAAAACCAATAGCTTTTGAACTGTAAGCAAATATAGTTACTTTTTTTCAGGCATTTGAAAATTATTTAGATTCTTATGCTATTTGATGGACAAAGATATTTCTCTTTTCTCAATTTTTCTGTAACAGTATTCCTGTTAGATAATGCCATAGAGTAGGTAAGTAACAGTGTATGTTATTTCATTTATAATCTTTGGTGTAGTGTTTCTACAACAATGTAGAGAACCATTATTTCGCTACACAAATCTTATGAGTTTTTAGAAAATGTCTATTTTAAGATAAAAGCGGGAGAAAATCTGTGCGGTGCACCATACCATTTATTTACTTTTTAGAATGGAAAATTTCAAATTATAAACTGTTTACAAGTCTGTGTAAAAAGTGATAGAAAATATCCAGTAAAGCCTAAACTTATGCTCTTTTGTAAGCTCTATCAATATTTAACCTTAACGCAACATCTTATAGACATTGTCTCAGGAACCTTTGCACCCTCTTACTTACTAGCCACGGCTGGGTTCCCCCCACTTCACCCCTGTCTTAAATTAACTACCAGGATGTTAGAGCCCATTATTAGAGAGACTCTATTGACATATGACCTTACGTCCTTTGACATCAATATGAAGTTCAATAAAATCACTCTTTTTAAAGGTAAATCTCAGTCTGCTATTTAATAGAATATATAAAACTTTTATGCGAGTCACATGGGAAACTTGAGCCACTGAACTTATTTTATCTACGAACCGACTTCGGTAAGAAGGAACAGACTAAGAATAAAGCTCACTACCAAACCCTTCCTTCACCTCTGACAAGACTATCTTGTGAATGTGAGGAATGCCAGGCCTCCACCGTGGTTCGGATTCCACGTTAAACTGTAGGTCCTCCATTTCATCTCACAATCCACCTACCATTACACATTAGCATAAGTGTGTATAACCCGAACGGGTAGTAAGACGCGGTAATAATAATAATAATAATAAAGCTCACCTTCAGTTTAATTTTCATAGAAAATACATTATCCGACAACAATAAAAGTCAATAGATATACTTTCAAGTATTCGTAAGGCATGTTAAGGTGTATGCAAATGTAATTTTTTTTTATATTTATATTATTATTATTAGCACCGCGTCTTACTACCCGTTCGGGTTGTACGCACTTACGATAATGTGTAATGATAGGGTAATTGTGAGATGAAATGAAGGACCTACAGTTTAACGTGGAATCCGAACCACGGTGGAGGCCTGTCATTCCACACCTTCACAAGTTGTGTTTAATACACGTCTTGTCAGAGGTGGAGGAAGGGTTTTTTAATCAGATAGTTCTGTGCCTGGACCAAGGATTGAACCTTGGACCCCCAACACAGAAGTCCGACACCTTACCCTTAGACCACCAGGTCACCTATACTTATATAAATGCTTCGGTGGCCGCATGGTCAAAAGCGTCGCTCTCGCAATATACTAGACTGTCGATGATAGGGATATCGGGATTCAAATCCCGGTTGGGTGTACTGAGGTTTTTTCTAAATGGTTTTCCACTCTCCCTCCATTCAAATACGGGTACACTACCTCTAAATTAAGCCTTCAATATCCCTAACTCATCAGCGCAGTTGGTATCCATGCTGAACAGGTAGTAAGACGCGGTGCTAAAAATAAACGGCTATATATCACTATTAAAATAGTAATATTTTATCTATTTTGGCCACAAAAAAGATTGTATTTTTTTTAAAAGGCCATTCAAATTCAAATTGGTCCATATACATGTAGTGTGTGGCATGTGCATTTGTCTTCTAAACTGTCACATCCCTGTCCCTCTCGTAACGTATGGTTATATCAACCGAAAGAAGGACGCCCAAGATAATCTAATGCAGTAAGCCCAGAGAGAGAGGGGAAAGAAAGATACGACTTCTCCCGGCGTCGCGTGACGTCACACGCCCGAGACGACGTTTCGCTGCACATATAGAGTGTATGACGCAACGCTCAAGGATAAGAGAGAGAAAGAGATATACATGTTTTCAACAGTTAAATATAGCATCTCGCGACACAAGAATACGGCCAATAAACTAGGGACAGACGGCGCAAGCGACAATCGGAACGAAGACCCGTCGGAAAGTAACCGGCGGTGGACATGAGCACCGAGAGCAGGCCTCAAACAGTATCTAGAGTAGGGTTCTGGTAGGGATGATCTTATAGAAAAACACAGACAAATTCATTTAATTTGTGGTTAACAATTGAATCTCCTACCTACTTCAGTGGCTGAATGGTCTTAGGCATCGCTCTCGTGCTAGACTGGCTTGCTGAAGATTGGGAGATTGAGATTCTAATCTCGGTTGGGATCTACTGAGATTATTTTTTTTCTCTCAAAAATGGGTTTCTAACTCTTCCTACACACAAATGTAGGTACACTTTCTTTAAATTTGAACCTTCCTCATCCCAATTTATTAGCATAATCAATAATATGCGTATAGCCTGAACAGGCAGTAAAACGCGATGATAAAAACAAAAATGATTCTTCGGTACAAAGCAAATTAGATTGGAGACATCCTCAAGAGGAGCTGTCTTCTGCAAGACATCATAGAAGGCAAGGTTGAGGAAAGAGTAATTTAAGAAGGAAGAGGAGGTCAGGGCGTATTGGCAGTCTAAGTTCACTGACAACATGAATAGACCTGTCGTAAGAAAGAACACTTCATAATAGTAATAATAATCTCATTGATTACATTTAACTATTTTATTAATGATATTTTTTAAGATCCGCGTCTTACTACCCGTTTGGTTTATATGACCATATACTAATTACGCTAATTTGTTAGGGATGAAGGTTGAATTTATAGGAGGTGCACTCACATTTGCATGGAGGGAGGATGTAAAACCGTTTAAGAAAACCACCCCCAGTACACCAGACCGGGATCGAGCCCCAATCTCCCCATCTTCGACAGTCTAGTATAACACGAAAGTAGTGCATTAAGCCATGCGGCCACCGAAGCGTGGAACTTAGAACGTAGTGTGGAATAGGGGTAAAAAAAAGATTAGAAAAAAAAGCGTTATGAGGTTTATGGATGACCCCTTAACGTATGTGTCACTCATATAACTCAACGATAGGAGGATAAAGAAACTGAATTATTCCGAAATGCATCAGCAATCACAATGTTGCATTTATCATACCAATGGCAGTCTCGAAGCAACAAAACCTTTACAACAAACCTCAATTATAATCTTATAATTTTCTCTTGTGATTATAGTAAAACATAATTTTGTTTGAAGGAGGCAAGATCAGTGTTTCTGGTGACTTATATGCCCTCAGAAGAGTGACCTTTCACGTGAAATGTCAATAAAAATAATCGACGTTAAACATTTAATTATCAATTCTCTTTAAAGCTAAACCAGTATAGTTTTAAATCCTAGTTATCTACCTTTACACCTTAATTTTGACATGAACAATAGTTTGAAATAACAAACTAATTCTTAAATAACGACGTATTTCTGGACCTCCGCGAGGAATTGTAGCGCTACGGTAGGTTCCCCCTTAACTTACCTCCCACTATGCCATCAGCAAATAATTAAATACCTACTAAACATATGGGACAAAAAGAAATAGCAGAGTTAATATATGTGCTTTTAAAGGTAACCATTTGTTCCTTTAAATAAAGTGCTAGTCGACTTAGATGATTTTTTTTCCTGGCTAAGCTCTATTTTATATATTATTTCTGGCAGCTTCTTTAAAGGAACAATGGTGACCTGTTGGTCTAGGGGTAAGGTGTCGGACTTCTGTGCTGGGGGTCCGGGGTTCAATCCTCAATCCCGGCACAGATGTATCTCATTACCAAACCCTTCCTTCACCTCTGACAAGACATCTTGTGAATGTGGGGAATGCCAGGCCTCCACCGTGGTTCGGATTCTACGTTAAACTGTAGGTCCTCTATTTCATCTCACAATCATCCTACCATTACACATTAGCGTAAGTGCGTGTAACCCGAACGGGCAGTAAGACGCGGTGCTAATTATATATATATATATATGTGGCTATATATTCCTGGTCTTCTAATGGCAATGGCAGATATGTAACCATCTTATAAGTTTTGAGCACTATGCAGGTACAGTTACTTCAGCCCGATAGGATGCTGACGTGATGATGATGAGGACTACGGTGACAATGTTGGTGATGATGATTATGATGATTATGTAGTTCAAGTAGACTTAACTTAAGCTTAATTAACCAGACCACGGTAAGTATTCGTACAATCCCCCTTCGGGAAAAATATATATGGTACCCCCTGGATTCAAACCCGTGATCTTTTTATTAGTAACCAGAAGTGATGATCCCTAGACCAAGAGGCCGGCCATATTTAATTCGATAGTCCTATTAGTAAGTGCTTTAATATTTTTTTTATTGTTTGGTAGATCTTAAAATAATATTATAAAGTATAATTGTCATTTTCTGAAATTGAAGCTTCTCCTTAGAATATTTTTTAAATTTGAAATTCCTGGGTGCATCCCCATTTAAATATTATACTGATTAGTGATTAAAATCGGTTGGGTTCCGAAAATCATTGTATAAAGGAATCGCTTCACCTTTTAAATACATATATAGGCCAAGTATACATTTGATAGGATATTTTTGCATATATAATAATTACTCTAACGGGGTAGAGATGAGGAAGGAGGAAATTTATAGGTATTATACACGCATTTGCGTGTAAGGAGAGTGAGAAACAATTTAATAAAAAAACACCCTCACTAGAGCCGAACAGGATTCGAACCCCGATCTCCCCATCATCAGCAGGCCAGTCTAACACGAGGATGACGCCTTAGACGAATCGGTAATGAAGCAAGTCAGTGCAGATTAATTGACGTACAGTTCAATTTAAGTGGGAAGGACCTTATCTAAAATCTAGCAAAGCTATTATATCAACTTTCATGTATTCATACGTAGATTCATGAGATCTGCCTGCAGTCGTCCCTTTTGATAGATAATTATTAATAGCTGTAAAATAACAATAGTAAAACAGTATAATACTATTAATGTTGGACGCAAAAATACATTTGTATTTTCTAAAAGGCCCTACATATGAAAACTGGACTGTAGATACACTCGCTTTCAAAATAAAGTAACCCGCTTCGGTATTAGAGTGATCTAAGTTTAAGACATTGCGATATCAGATCCTTGTCGGACGTTCTGAGGATGATTTTTTTTTCCTAAATGGTTTCACCAGTCTACCACCACACAAATGTGGGCACACTTCCTCTAAATTCAACCTTACTCATCCCTAACACATTAGAGTAATGTATCCGGGATAGTTGGAAACATCCACGTCAGACTAAGGACAGCCATCACATTTCAGAGACTGTCCGTCGCCGACCTTACAGTCCCAAGTCCCCCCCTTCCCGGTATCCAAATATAGCGTCTCGACGTGGTCAGAGCGCCGCGCCGGGCCCCTTGTCGGTTCTGTGGACGTGAATGTAGGTAATGCATACAATAATACACATATGCGCATACATGCTGTAACGAATAATAAAGTGTATAGTAGAATCTTTTTTTCAATAGGGTGTTTAAAATTATGTAACCCACTTCAGTGAACGAATGGTCTAAGGCGTCACTCTCGTGTTGGGGTGGCCTGCTGGTAACAGAGAAATCAGAGTTTGAATCCTTGTCGGACCTACTGAAGGTGGTTTTTCATAAATGGTTTCCCACTCTCCTTATACGCAAATGCGGGTGGATTAACTCTAAAATACTTTCTTCTTAATCCATATCCCATGAAAGTAGTGATCATGTATGCTTATAACCTGAACAGCCAGTAAGACGAGGTTATAAAAAGAATCATAGGCCTATTTTGTGTTCATTTAAGAACCGCGTCTTACTACCCGTCCAAACTATCCACATATTTACATCAATGTGATAACTATAAGGAATGTAAAATTTAAAGAATATGTATCCACATTTGTTTAAACAAATGTCTCGATTTAAACTAAAGTAGCTAGGAATTCTGCGCGGTTTGCCGTACTATTTATTTTTAAACACAACAAATGCGCGTGGGATCAATTTATACTTTCTCGCTATCTTACAGGTAGAGAAATTATTGTGATAGTAAAAAAAATCGAGCTCAAGATTTTAATGAATCTCGACGTTTCATGACCCCCCGAATCCGAAAAAGTGGTTTTTGAATTTCCGTCTGTTTGTTTGTACCTCCAACTAGAGCCTAAACTATTTTCCAGATCGGGCTAAAACTTGGTATCTAGGGTTTTCATAGGGTTGTCCCAAGGGGTTTTTGGAATTGGATATCCAACCCTAAAATTAAGGGTAGTTTACTGAAGGGCAAAAAGTAAAGTCGATTTTCTCAAAATCGGCTCTAACAATTTTGTTTAAATTTCATTTATAAATATTACAAACCAAATGGCTACTCTCAATATTTCGGCAAAATGAATTTAAAGGCTCCGGTCTGATACTTAAATTATCTTTTTTTATCATATCTCCAAAACTATTTGAGATATTAAATTACTTATCATTACAAATATGTATATCTATTTATAATACAAATATTTTATAAGAAGCATATTATTATAAAGCCAATAACTTTCAAGCTATACGAAAATATATATATTTTTGCCTTCTCAAACACAAAAGGTAAAGTATTGCAACCGTTAAAAAATCTAACCTGAAATGTTGATGGATGTCTCACGACCCCCTGAACCCTGAAAAGTGCTCTTTGCAATTACGTAAATCTGTGTGTCTGTTTAAACATAAAATTAAGAATAGTCTAATAAAGGGCGAAAAGAGATAATGTCGATTTTTTCAAAATCGGCTCAAACAATTTTGATTAAAATTCTTATCTAGGCGCTGATTAAGATTATAAATAAACTGGCTATTTTAATTTTCCAATGAAAATGGCTTTTAGGGTACTGTACAGAAGAAAAAACTACCGTATCTTCGCAACTATTTAAGATATTAAAAAACTTTTCATTGCAAAATTGTAAAACTATTAAAAATAAAAAACTTTTATATGAAATCTTTTTTTTATAAAACGAACAGTTTCTGAGATATTTGCAAATATATTAATACAATTTTGTGAGCTTTAGTTGTAAAAAAATACTACTTACATTTTAATTCTCCAATGCCATAGGGTAATTAAATATAAGTAAGTCTCGCAAAAGGTTGATGTTTTTCCTTAAACCTCTTAGGAGAAATATTTGTACAATAATGATCTATCTATCTCTATTTTAGACTCAATAGTAAATATTTACATTTTTTTATTGGTCAAAATTTTAATACGAAGTGTTGACCCCGTGGACCCAATATTGATCTCTTTTTATCGGTCCAAACATACAAATGAGAACATTAATTCTTTAAAAATAAAAATTATAACATTTAAAACCGGGACTTTAATTTTTTTTTTTTACATAAGTATAGTGCAATTTATGCTTGGGTTTGCTAGTGTATATTATTTCGTTTCACATATGTTACGAGTTTTAAATAAGTAACTCAATTTTTAAACAATAGAGCGAGAAAGTTGATGCGTAGTTCCGTACAATTTTTGTTATAGCTATATCTAGTAAAACACTTCGTTTCTGTCATGATTAAACATTAGAGGAAAAAATATTGAAATTGGAAAAAAAAATATAATGAAAGTCCTTGAGATTCAAATAAAATAATGGCATGGCAGTATTGACCGAGCCTAATCAAACTAAACAAATTTACCTTATCATTAATCATAAGAAATAATGTTTTAAGTGTTAACATTAAACATCTAATGTGATTACGATAAAGATGAAAAATCAAAGATTATCATATTAAGCCCATGACTATAAGTAATGACACCCGCCTCGGTGGCGTAGTTGCCTAGCGCTAGTCGTGTTGAGCTCGACCGCCGAGGTCGGGGAGATCGAGGTTCGAATCTCGGTCGGGTGAACTGGGGGTGGTTTTTCCTAAATGTGGGTTCACTTCCTATAATTCAACCTTCCCAATTCCCAATCAATTAGCGTAATTATTACTTAAAGCGCGGTTCTAAATAATAATAATAATAATATAAGTAATTACATGTCCAACTGTGTGAAACAGTGAAGTGTGTGGTTGAACCCTAGTCATTAAAGTAATAGTTAGGCCTACACATGCGTGTAACAAGAACGACTAGTAAGACCCGGCGACCACACGAAATAGTGGGTTAAGAACATAAACATTTCTATTTCGATAGCCCAGACGGGTGGAAAGACACAATTAACAAACTAGTCTGATACCTTAGCTCTGTCGGTAGCGTGTAATAAAGCTTAAATAAATGCCCAGGGTTCAATTCCCGGTATGGTAAAAACAAAGTATTGATGGCGCGGTACTAAAAAAAACTAACGGCCGAGGGTTGGAAGTTGTCTGTTCTAGATTTAGGATAGTTTATAAGTGTTGTGTTGATAATCAGTCAATTGAAAAAGTTCCCGTTAAAAACCTAAAGTATTTTTTTTAATAACAAAAACTAGAAGCGCAGTCATAGGCATTAATCAATAAGTTTAGAAAGTCGTAAATTTTTTTGAGGCCTATAGTTCTACCAGCTATCAAACTATTTGTTGCAACAATCCATTCAAGTAACAATTGAGCTCTTATTATTTTTAACCAAAGAGAAATATTATATTTACCTATATATATATATATATATATATACAAATAATGGTTTCCATGGTGATGTACACAAATAATGATTGTACAGATGAACCACTGTCCACAAAAAAGTAAAAGATGGAAAATTCGCTAGGAAAATCTATTTTTAATTGGAAACTACTATTTTTGCCTACATCTTGGACCCATACATAACCTTGAAAATGAGTGTTCGTTTGTAAAAATCGGTTCAGTCACAACCATCTTTAGTAACTATAGACGACCGTTCTTTGTTCAGGCGTTTTCTATTAATTTCAACTAGCGGAAATTGCCTACTAAATTTATTTATGTATATTTGTATATATATATATATATAAAATACTTACTACTGCATTTAATAGAACTATTTAAACACCTTTAACGAAATTTCCTATTTTACAAGCTGATGAACCCACTAAAATTCCATTTAGTTTTTAAAAATATAATGAAAATTATGAATATGTAGAGGCTGGAACTCGCCTCACTCCGCCCCTCCCCCCTCACGCAAACAAACAAACAAAAATTATAGCTGCACACATCATGAGCTCTATATTGTGGCAAACAATGCAAAATACAAACAATGGCGTCGCTGCGACTGCGTGTAGAAGCACGTTTTGTGTGCACGTCTGTATCACTAAGGGTGAAAATCCACCAATTACAGTAATGCATTTACCTTTCAGAACACCCCTCCTACCCCCCTCAACCTACCAACCATCTACAACAAAAATTAAGTTAAGCCTATATATGCGGCCGACTAAATTTCATGTAGTGATAGTTTTCCTGGTTTTCAAATTAGTGGGCCTTTATAAAGGGGTCTTCCCTTGGCATTGAAATTTTGTTAATCAATAAATACAATTTGTTTCTCATTTACTTCTTTTTTTTTTAGTCAGGGCGTAATGATGCAATTTGATTGTTGCGGTGATGATTTTTTTTTTACTGTTAGCAAGCAGGCTACGTTATTACCACTGCGATACAGACATATTTTGTTTATTTTTGAAAATTTAGAGTGGGCGTTGAAATGTGTGATATGAGTAGAAGGAATATAAGGGGTCAAGGTTCGTTTCCTGTATAAGTGTAATGTCAATGGAGTGAGAAGGACATGTAGTTCCATCAGTTTCTTACGTTTTTAAAAAAAAATGTACAAACTGAACACTAGTAGTGATGGTGTAAAAGGGGGCATTTCCTCTTATGTAAATAGTCCCCGAACGACTGTAAATACTCCACCATCCCCTGAAATAAAACTACCCCTTTTATATTTAATACACACCCCTTTGATATTCTCATTTTTTTTTATATCCAAGTCTTACTACCTGTTCAGATTTTGACACATATGATAACTACTCTAATGGGCTAGAGATGAATAAGGGAGCATCTTAAAGAAAATCCAGCTAAATTTGCGTGGAAGGAGAGTGGTAAACCCCTTATGGAAACCCACCATCAGTAGACCTAACTGGGATTCAAACTCTGATCTCCCGCTTCCTCAGCAGGCCAGTCTCACGAGAGTGACGCCTTAAATTACTCTGCCACTGAAGTGGGTTTCTCGAATATTAAGTTGAATAATGGCCTTGAATCAAACTCTATATAACTTCTATAGGCGTCCAATTTTCAAATATTTGCACGGAAAGGACCAGTTGTTTAAATAGCTTCTATAATAGGCATCAGATTTTTAAAAAAAAATCCAGTCGAAGAACATTGTGAATGACTTCCAGGTAAATTGAAATTTCAAAAAAAAAAAAAAG
>CABFVX010000152.1:57827-69309 GCA_902151425.1 Timema shepardi | reverse complement strand
CCGGGGTTCAATCCTCGGTCCCGGCACAGATTTATCTGATTACCAAACCCTTCCTTCACCTCTGACAAGACATCTTGTGAATGTGGGGAATGCCAGGCCTCCACCGTGGTTCGGATCCCACGTTAAACTGTAGGTCCTCCATTTCTTCTCACAATCACCCTACCATTACACATTAGCGTAAGTGCGTATAACCCGAACGGGTATTAAGACGCGGTGCTAATAATAATAATAATAATAATAATAATATTAAAAAAGAAGCTATTTTTATACATTCTCTTAAGTATTACTAAATACACATCTAATTACACCCTATCTCGAGCTGGTTTTATCCAGTCCACCTCATTACACCCTATCCCTGTCTTGAGCTAGTTCTATCCAGTCCACCTCATTACACCCTATCCCTGTCTTGAGCTAGTTCTATTCAGTCCCCCTCATTACACCCTATCCCTGTCTAGAGCTAGTTCTATCCAGTCCACCTCATAACACTCTATCCCTATCTTGAGCTAGTTCTATCCAGTCCACCTCATTACACTCTATCGCTATCTTGAGGTAGTTCTATCCAGTCCCCCTCATTACACCCTATCCCTAGCTTGAGCTAGTTCTATCCAGTCCACCTCATCAGACCCTATCCCTATCTTGAGCTAGTTCTATCCAGTCCACCTCATTACACCCTATCCCTGTCTTGAGCTAGTTCTATCCAGTCCACCTCATTACACCCTATCCCTGTCTTGAGCTAGTTCTATTCAGTCCCCCTCATTACACCCTATCCCTGTCTAGAGCTAGTTCTATCCAGTCCACCTCATAACACTCTATCCCTATCTTGAGCTAGTTCTATCCAGTCCACCTCATTACACTCTATCGCTATCTTGAGGTAGTTCTATCCAGTCCCCCTCATTACACCCTATCCCTAGCTTGAGCTAGTTCTATCCAGTCCACCTCATCAGACCCTATCCCTATCTTGAGCTAGTTCTATCCAGTCCACCTCATTACACCCTATCCATGTCTTGAGCTGGTTCTATCCAGTCCACCTCATTACACCCTATCCCTGTCTAGAGCTAGTTCTATCCAGTCCACCTCATCACTCCGTATCCCTATCTTGAGCTAGTTCTATCCAATCCACCTCATCACACCCTATTCCTATCTTGAGCTAGTACTATCCAGTCCACCTCATTACACACTATCCCTAGCTTGAGCTAGTACTATCCAATCCACCTCATCACACCATATTCCTATCTTGAGCTAGTACTATCCAGTCGACCTCATTACACACTATCCCTATCTTGAGCTAGTTCTATCCAATCCACCTCATCACACGCTATTCCTATCTTGAGCTAGTACTATCCAGTCCACCTCATTACACACTATCCCTATTTTTAGCTAGTGCTATCCAATCCACCTCATTACACCTTATCCCTATCTTGAACCAGTTATATCGAGGCCACCTGTTTACACTCTATCCACCCTATCCCTATATTAAGCTAGTTCTATCCAGTCCATCTCATCACACCCTATCCCTGTCTTGAGCTAGTTCTATCCAGTCCACCTCATTACACTCTATCCCTATCTTGAGTTAGTTCTATCCAGTCCACCTCATTACACATTATCTCTTTCAGGTCCATTCAAATGCTATCCTCCAGTCTGTGTCTAGGTATTTCCAATAGTCTCTTCCAATTGTTTTTATCAGTGCTGTGTGTTTCTTGATGGGATATTTAAATTATGGTGAGAGCTCAACATGCACGCGACTTACCCCCGAGGGGGAGAAGGACCCCCCACCCCTCCCTATACATTTATATATTCAATTTTGACAAACACATTTATTTATACATAGATAGAGCGCTATCTATATGTATAGCACATCAAAATTGAATTTTGTGTAACCTTATAACGTATCCCCCCCCCCCTATGGCATTATTTGTGTATCTCAATGAACTAACACTGTGAGAGACTCTGATTACACCCGGAGACGGGATGAGGCACGCCTGGTCGGTGTAATTGCTGGTCACTGAACTCTAGAGGGTTGGGGGGTGTTATGTATGAACATCCGGCCCTCCTAGCAAACAGGGGCGGCAGAGGGTAGTAATCGAACAGAAGACTGGCACCACCCACATATACACAGGGTGGTCCCCAAACAGTAAACAACCCTCCTTTCTTCCCTTTCAAACATTCCCATGGATTGTTTCTGATTTTTTTTAAAAAACTCTCTACTTTGTATGAAAAATTTTAAAAAAATATTCAGCTTGTCTTGAAAAAAAGATTATTTTTTTTAAATTAAGATTTTTTTAAATTTTAAGTGCACTTTCTGAACCGACTGATTATATCAGAATACAATTTATACTTTAGCTTTAATCTAAAACGGACACAGCATCCAATCTCCAGATCGTTAATTAATCAATTGTAAAAGGGGAAAGCCACATTTCACCAATGATAAATTTTTCGGCGATGCTGGGAATCGAACCCGGGGCGCCATTAGCTCAGTAGACATACACGCTACCGACTGAATTAAGGTGGCGAACAGAATAAGATAAGCAACTATTTCTCACATACCCTGGTTTACATGTGTACTAATTGACGAGCTCGTCTAGTCTGGTTTGCCGATAAAGGGACGAACAAGGTTCGAATCCCAGTCTGGTTTATTGGGGGTGGTTTTTCATATATGTTTTTCCCTTACATCCCTAGTAAATTAAGGTAGTTTTACTCTTAATTATACATTACTTATTCCTAATCAGTACCGTACTTAAATGTTTATATATCGGACGGATAGTAAGACGCAGAGAAAAAAACCTTATTATTTAAAGGGTTCTGTTTATTCTTAGACGTTTTATTGATATTATTATTATTATTATTATTATTATTATTATTAAACAACGCGTCTTACTACCCGTTCAGGTTATACGCTTTTAAGTACTAATTACGCTATTTGATTAGGAATTGGGAAGGTTGAATTAGAGGAAGTTAACCCGCATTTGCGTAGAGGGAGAGTGGAAAACTATTTAGGAACAACCCCCACCCCCAGTTCACCCGAGCGAGTTTCGAACCTCGATCTCTCCGTCCTCAGCAGTCTAGCTTAACACGAAACCAGCGTGTTAGCCAACTACGCCACAGAGGTGGGTTTTGTTAATATTAACTATTTCATGCTACCCGTCCAGCCCATACTCATATTCGCCCTAATAAAGTAGGGGTGAGGAGGGTAAAATTTAGAGAAAATGTACCTTAATTTGTGTAAAGAGAGATTGGCCAATGACTGAAGAAAAAAAGACACCTCAGTACATCCCACTGGGATTCAAGCCCCAACCTCCACGTCGCAGTAAAATCATATCAGACGCAACCGACACCTTTATCCACGTGTCAACCAATGCCAATGAAATGTATTCATCAAAGTAAAATATCTATATTATTAATTTTACCGAAATAAGTTATATGCTTTAAATTTAATTTGTGACTAAAATTATGCACATGATTAGTACTTTAATATGATATTGAAAGTTAAACGTACTCTTTCTAAACACACATCCATACCAGTTGTAATTCAGATCGAGGCGTCAGTGTCGTTTCGTTCTGGTTTATCAGTGACTAGACCCCTTCCCCCTTGCTNATTATTATTTTCAACATACATATTGAAGAATCATCATAGACTCTACCATAAAATATGAGTGATTATCAACATTTTTATGAGGAATAAATTAAATTTTCAAAATAAAATTTAGCCTATGTTACTCGCTGATAATGTAGCTTTATATTGGTGAAATAATTTTTTAAATCGGTCCAGTAGTTTTTGAGTTTATCCATTACAAAAAAAAATCAAATTTTTCTTCTTTATATTAGTGTAGATGGGGATGTAGAGATTTTAATTAGGTCCGGGTGTTTTAAGGACGTCTTACTTAAGTTTTTTTTTCCACTTTCCCTCAACACAAATTCGGGTATAATTTATTGTCAATTTTGGAAGGGAGAGCTTTCACAGCAAACAATTTGTTTTAACCAAAGATTTTCTTTGACCCGTTTTTACATCTTTGCTGGTTGTTTGTTACCACCAATTCTATGGCGAATTGACTTAAGTAAGCCGAAGAGCATGGAATAAAATATAAATAATTCAAAAATAAGATCCATTTTGTCAAAAAAATAATTGATAAATATTCTATTATATAGTATATATATTAAATACAATATAATTAAAATAAATTAACTAAAACTAGTTTCATCCTAATAGAGAATAATCCCCTATCTAATTATATAATTACAAACGTACTAACGAACCAATTTGAGAGGCTACGAGCCAAGAATTAAAACCCAAAGAAGAAAGAGTTTTTTAGATTGTTTTTTTTTTCTTTACGAGTTTCTCAATGTTACTTCTCCAACGTAATGATATAACAAGGTCTACTACAGTATAATATAATATCTTGCTTCTTTACATGTTATGAAAACTTCAAGCAGTGGCTAATTAGACTATACGAGAGTTTATTGAAGTATAGAGAAGAATGATACAAAGAATAAATAGAGTTTCGGTTTATAACTATATACAACACATAAAAATGGAGGATGCACCCCCTTTAAATATATTGCGTTCTTAACTAAAAAGGTGCATGATTAAGAGTTAAAATATTATTTTTACTGTAACAAAATTAATAAAGTTTGTTCATATATGCATAGTTTCATAAAAAATGTAAAAAAAAACATTCCAGCACCAGCGAAGGCTTACTGGTTTATGCATATAAATAATTTGTTATTTGAAACAAAATGAATAAAATTAACTTTGCAGAAATGTGTGTAATAACGTTACTTAAAAAAAGGGTTAAATTTAAATAAATTCTAATTTTAGAGCTTTATAAACAAATATTTGATCCACTACTGTAGTCTGTTAGTCATGTCAAACTCATTTGATCAAATGGGACACATTGAATATTTAAATAATGATGTGGCCGTATTTATCACAAAATTACTAATTTTTTTTAGCACCACGTCTTACTAACCGTTTGGGTTATACGCTTAAGTACTAATTACACAAATGGTTTTTAGGGATTAGGAAGGTTATATTAAGAGTAAGTGTATCCGAATTTGAGTGGAGGGAGAGTGGAAAACCATTTTGGAAATACTACTCTCAGTACACCCGAATGAGATTTGAAACTCCTCCACGTCATCGACAGTCTAGTCTAATGCGAGATTATCGCGTTGGACCATGCGGCCACCGAAGAGAGTAGTTAAATAGTATGAATAGCTTAATTAAAAAGAATACTAGCTTAGTAGGCCTATCAGAAAATAATAAATAATTTGATACCTTTTATTCGCAGCAATAGTATGATTATCGTGCTGTAAGTTTTGTGCTAATTTCACTTTCTTGTTGAATTGTGTGTGTCGGTAAGCCACGACCTTTGAGGTGTTTGGTTCCAAAATACTTGTGTGCTGTCAAACACTGAACATATTGCCTCCACCCCCCACCCCAAATTCAACAACTTTTGGGAAATGATTCATGTCCAACAACAAAAAACAGTACAAATGTGGTATACCAATCTCATATTGTTCCACATTATTCTAACTTAACAATTTATTTTTGACAATTTGTATTTCTACGACGTTAATAAGAATAGTGTATAATGGTTAAATATTTCATAAAACGGTCTAAAGGATGCACAAAATCATAACATATGGCCCGCAAATTTGTCAGTCAATGCCTAAACATAAAAAATATTGGAATCTTAAAATTACTAAAAGCTACAAACCAAATTATGTTCTGGATAACTTTAAATTTCTTCAAAAGCGATTCTACAAGAGCTAAGGACAGAGTTTTAGTAACAAAACTTTTTTTTTGTCAAAATAAATAAAATAATTCTCCAGTAGAAACAAAGAGCACTATTATCTTCAGCTGGTGATATTAACCGTTCTTGAATATCTGTCAAGGATGTCCTGGAATTTAATGATAAGTTTTCTTCTTCTTTTAAAACGTTCTTCATCTAACTCCGCTATGCTCATGAAGGATATTCGACAAATTCTGAGGTCATCATGTGAATAAAATTAAACTGGATGTTTCTACAGGAACAATAATCTATTTATTTTTATCAAAAAAAGTTTTTGTGTAAAGATTGCAAAAACACTTATCTTTTCTCGCGTTCCCTGTATTTCCATCTTAAATTTTGGATTTTCTTGTTGGGACACTTCTTCTTGAAACACCATAGGATGAACCTTCCCTTTCTTCTTAACACCCCTAAAGAAAATGATTAGGGTACGGTCCAGCAATAACAGGGGATGAAGAGGAAGGGGGCCTGCCGTGTATACCCTTTTAACGTAAATATGCATTTCTTCCTAAGGGGGAAAAAAAATCCTACTTCCCCTCCCTTGGTATTGATTTTCTTCAGTCATCTTTGCATCAACACCCACCACCGATGCCCGCCGACCTACGGATCACAGCACTGTCAGCAAGATACGGAGAGAGGACCGCCCCAAACCCTCTTAACCCTCTCACAATACGCCAACCCCATCCCCTTACGTTACTACAGCTCTCGAAACCTAAGGCCTTCACCCCCCTACCACCACTTTCTACTCCCGTTAACACCCCCTCCCCAAGAGTTCCACGTGCGCCACTGAGTGCACAGCATCGCGTTACACACACGTCACAGCGTTTTCAATGGCGATATTAACGAACCAGTGGATGGGAGGGAGATAGGGCGCTGTCATGTTAAATACATAGTGTTCCCTGAGGTGTGTCGTGTTCTGGCAGATACCGTCCTTTCAACTAGATAATCTTATAGTTAAATACAACAAGAGTTTTAACAAGGCCGTAACTATCACGTTAAAATACATAAGGGTATGGATAAAACAAAACAAGAGCTTTAACAAGTAAAGCGTAACTGTCATATGAAATATATATATATATATAGTTCTTCGTGAGCTGTCCTATTGTAGATACAGTCCTTCTGGTAGATAGGCGATTTTTTAGAATCTTTTCAAGCAATATTTCAACGAAATATTTAATATGACAAGTGTAGGCCTAAACTGTGTCATCCATACTCTCATCCGTATCTACATTTTGATAGCTGAACGTTCTCAAACAATATGGATTAACTGTAGCATTAGTGGAGATGAGGGGAGGGGGGGAACTCCGTGGCGTGAGTCCGTAAGAGAGCTATACCAAGATCTGGTTTAGAAAACTGAGATTGATTGCCGGAGGGATCATTGTGCTGACCTCATGACACCCTATATCCGCAAATGTTGGCAGTATCTTCTTCTGCGGTGGTGGCCACTCGGTCGGTAAGGCGCAGTAGCAGATCTAATAAATATTGAATTAAATATATAAAAAAAGTGTTCAATTAAGACCTCTGTCAATATTGGTAACAGCTCGTTATTATAAATTATCTTGCATTATTATTATTATTAGCACTGCGTCTTACTAACCGTTCGGGTTGTACGCACTTACACTAACGTGTAGTGTTAGGGTGATTGTGAGATGAAATGGAGGACCTACATTTTAACGTGGAATCCTAACCATGGTGGAGGCCTGATATTCCCCACATTCACAAGTTGTGATTAATACACGTCTTTTCAGAGGTGAAGGAAGGATTTGGGAATCAGACCTAGACCTCCAGGTTACCAATTATCTTGTAAGTTGTAGTAATAAATCAGGAAAAGCTTAAAGTGATTTAATTGAAAATACGGTTACTTCCCTTTAATGTCGCCTTGCTATAGTGTATTCACAATTTATATTCAGTCAATGGTAATCATTAAACTACCTTGAAAAATATGTTTGGACTTTATTTATTGAAAACATAATGTACAATGTCAAATAAAAAAATCTATAAATACAAGTATAGCTCAAATTCTCGATTTTACATTATTTTTTTCTAAAAAAAATCTTAATATTTAAATGGAACTAATGTAATCGAGATCTCCCAAGTTTTAAAGTCAGACTTTGATTAAATTCATCCTAATAGTTTAAGGTGGGAGTGTAGGTAACTTGAATTAGGAGACATGTTTTTTATAGTTTTCTCACAAAACTTTTTTTTTTTGCCAAAACAAATAAAATATTGCTCCAGTAAAAATGTGTTTTAGTTTATTCACATGTTGACATCTACAATTTGTTGAATATCTGTCATGATCATAGCAGTATTGGATAACAACCTTTTTAATGAAGAGAAAAAGTTGTCATTAAATTCCAAGACATCGTTGAGAGATATTCAAGAACTATTGAGATCACCATGGGAAGAAAATTAAACTTAAACTATTATGTTTCTATTGGCAAATGATTTGATTTAGTTTGACCAAAAATATTTGGATTTTTTCATATAGGAACTTCAAAAAAATACTACCCTTAACTCGTGCCCTACTCTTCCACCTTAACACCAAATATATTATCAAACTATCAATCCCGCAAGGCGTTGCCCGTGATCCATTGTGGTATAAGAATTATATAAGACTACCCCACCCCACCTCCCGCCATGGTGCTCTATTTCAAACAGAAACGTTATCTCTGAAACGTAATTCTAAACCAGATTTTTAAAAATATTTTCCTCAAACGTTTGTTAAAAATAGGTTGATTAAAAAGATAATTAAAAATTTAAAAATCCGGCTTAGAGGTGCATTCGGACACCCTTCCATCCACCTATGTTAAAAATTTCTGATCTCTGCGCGCCGTAGATTTGGCTGGGCGTCGCACACACACACACACACACACACACACAAACACTTCCTTTTATTACTATTATTATTATATATTTAATTTTATATATATACATATATATAATATAGAATATGAGTACAATAAAACCATAAAGGGAATCCAGTTCTATTCTCACATTCTCATATTGGCTCCAGCGCTTGATGGTTTGGTGCGAGAAGTTTCCCTAACTTTGGGGTTTCCACAGTCTACTGTCAATTTTTTGTATCAGTATCATTATATTTTATCTAAATTTTGTATGTATGATAAATTAAAATTAACAAAATACTTTTTTCATCCCTTGTTCAGGTTATACGCATACGATACTTCCTATAATAGGATAAAGGATGTGGACAGAAACATTTTAGATGTACAGTGTAACCAGACTAATTCGAACTTCCGTAATTAGAAATCGTCTTTAATCGAATTTTTCACCCGGTCTCGTGAATTTTGTAATAAAACAATATTAAAGAAAATCGCGGATAGTTCGAATTTCGTTTTGGTTAATTCGAACTTTTAGTAAGTTGCAATGTACTGTGCAGTATTGTTTTCCTACTTCTAGTTGCGGCGCCGTGTTGTTCTATTTTTGTAAACAGGGGAGGCGACGTTGGAATGCGGTCAATTATCTTCTTTAGACCTTTCCTCCTCCCACGCTCACCCATACAGTTCTGTACTCCTTTAGTCAAGGTCAAACCTCTCGAGCGGTTCCGTGCGCTGTGCTTAGTGATTCGGCCGTAGCGATATTCTTGTGACGTGCGAGTTTATTTTTGTTTTGTTGTTTAATTTTTGCTTTTGTTTAGTACATACTGTACAGTAGAATTTGTGTGTGTGTATTGTGATGTCACTGTTTAAGCCACAGTCCTATCAATCATTAACTTTGGCCGAAAGAGTAGCGATGATAAAGGAAGAGTAAAAGGAAATTCCTTTTAAAAACCTTATTTAATTCGAATTTTTGGATAATTTGAATTTTTTCCTTGTCCCTTCAAGTTCGATTTATCCTGGTTCCAATGTGATATACTCGCATTTGGGTGAAAGGAAAGTGGGAAACCATTTATGAAAAAAACACCCTCAGTAGAACCAATGGAGATTCTAACCAAGATTTACCCGTTATAAGCAGGCCAATCTAACACGAGAGTGACGCCTTGGACTATTCGGCCACTGAAGCGAGTTATCTACTATAAAAAAAATACAACTAATTAATATGGACGAATAAACGTAAGACATGATTGCACTTGATCTTAGACACATAAAGGCATAAAAAATCCCGAAAAATATTTATTTTTTTGTCTATTATTCTACTATATTTTTATAAAATGTTTATATCACGTACACCAAAAGCAACTACTTTATTCCTGCAGTAGCTCATGCAAATAATGCCTTCAATCCCGAAACGAAAATAACTTTAAGTTAAAAGAAACCTCAGGCCCGTGGAGGTAAGGAAGATAGATGAAAATATCGACAGAAAGGTGTGGACTTGGCATTGATACAAAATGTAAAAATCTAGAACGTAAATATGTTTTTCAAACATGAGGATGGAAACAAGAAGGGGGAGGGGGAGAAACTTATATAATTTGCATGCATGATCCATCAATCAAGATTAATCAACATTCATATTTCAAGATACGCATCGATTCCCAACGATTGAGTTTTCAAACCTACCAATTTTTACTAAGGGCATTTAATATTTCAAAACTAATTTGGGATAGGTGGAATATCAAAATGTTATCATACACTCCACCAGTGGCGCACCCAGCATTATGGTGGAGGGGGGGGGGGGCTATTTGAAACGTCCCTCGAAGGAGGAGTTACAAATAAAAATACAAAAGTTAACGAAAACTTTGTTTGAATAGACTAGGCTTATGGACTCTATTATTATTATTATTATTATTAGCAGCACCACGTCTTAATACCCGTTCGGACTATACGCACTTACGCTAATGTGTAATGGTAGGGTGATTGTGAGATGAAATGGAGGACCAACAGTTTAACGTGGGATCCGAACCACGGTGTAGGCCTGGCATTCCCCACATTCACAAGTTGTGATTAATACACGTCTTGTCAGAGGTGAAGTAAGGGTTTGGAAATCAGATAAATCTGTGCCAGGTCCGAGGATTGAAACCCGGACCCCCAGCACAGAAGTCTGACACCTTACCCCTAGACCGCCAGGTAACCATTATAGACTCAACTTATCGATAGACGAGAGTGTGTGGCGATACCCTCATTTTGATGACTAATGAACAAACTAATATTTTTAAAAGGAGACAAAAAAAAATCTTTCGAATTATCCAGAATCCAACACAGGAGAGCACTATGTAATTGATCACCTGTGTTGAGGGTTTGAGAAGCATGGACAGCAATGGTTGGGAATGGGTGTTCAGAATAAGAGTTATAGAACTTTGAACTTTATAAAAATAAATCAAGCTTTTTTTTAAAAAAAACACTTAGGCCAATTTTAAAAATAAATTATTTAAAAACTCACTTTCCAAAATAATAAGATTTGACACTTCAGTGCTTTAATGAAAAATTTCTTCTCGTTCTTTTTCTATCTTTCTTTTCTTAATTTTTTTTGTCGTAGGTGGTGGAGGGGCAGCTTGAGCCCCCTCGGTCCTCTCTATGTGTGCGTCACTGCTCCCCACTATAAGTGCAACCATATAAACCAAGAAAGGAATAGTTCAGAATGTCTACATCCCAGATGCAGAATTATACAGACTCTTTTATACATAATTATACAGATTCTTTAATACCTTAAATAAAATAACTCACCCACTTCGATAGTCGAATAGGTCTAAGAGGGGGTCGATGAGGTCGGGGCCGGGGGGGGGGGGCATTTTATTTAAGGGATTA